>VYXC01002534.1:879356-922477 GCA_013397175.1 Platysteira castanea | reverse complement strand
AAAAAAAAAAAGAAAGGAAGGTCCATATAACCTGAGGTTCAAACACCAGTGGGGTCTGCTGAAGTAATTTGGTTGTATTCCTTCAAGGTGCAAGTACTAAACCATCTCACCATGCGCCCCTATTTTATATGAGATCTTATTCCTGTCTTCCCATGGGCGTTTCCTACTCCCACCCCAAAGCACATGAAGGATGGGATAATATTCTTGGAAAAACACACAGGGTTCTCAAATGTTTCCTGAAAGAAAGGTGGTCCATCCCATTAGCAGAATTAAGGTCACCACATGTATATTTTGCTACTCATAATTTACATTCCACCTGGTCTTCTGATAATATCCTAAGGAATGCCATTATTTAAGCACACACACAGAGTATCCTGCAGAACACACACCAGGGATGTGTTTCATACCCTTGCTGGTGTCTCTGGATGATACATTAGGGCACTCGGAAAATTGTATGAGGATCTTACCCTCTCCCTGGATCAAATCTATAAAATGCCAAGCACTCATTATGCACAGTCCTCTAAGCACATTAGTCATCCTTGGGAATACACATTTACAACATAATGAATTTCAGGCATATCTATAGTTACAAAAATTATTGTTGTTTTAGAGTTATGCTTGTAGAGAATGTGGACATTACGTAAACAAAAGGAAATAAAGAAAATATCACTGATGTCACTGATCTCTCACAGCTCCACAGCCCTACCTGAGTGCTGGCATCACCTTATTGCACAACACACCTCTGGTTATTCAATCATACACAGCACAGATCCTTAAAGGCATAGAATTAACTGTGCTGTGTGAAAATTACAGGAAATGTTGCCAGTTGAAAGGGACCCACGGTCAAAGCAATGCTGTTTAGTTTAAAGCAGCTGTATCCTGCAGCCTTAGACCTCACCCTCGAGCAGAGACAGTGATGTCTTTAGCTAATTAAGGACCTCGTCCTGTGAGCTCTTTGCCTGCCATACATCCAGTGACCAGGGTCAGCAAGCAGGAACATCTGAAACTATAGCAATAAAAACTATTTTCTAGATTAAAGTCTTTCCCTGTGGAATATCAAAGGCATACAGACATTTTCTCAAAATTAAAATCAATTATGGTTACTTCAGTCAAGAAACAAAATTCAGAAATGACCGAGGCATCCAAATGACAGCTGGAGTGGACTCCTGCCTGTTGAGGTCCTCCCTCTTAGCCATTTAACCCTCAAAAAGAAATAGTAGTTAAATCTGCTGCTTGTTTTTCACAGAGTGAACTTGCTTTTATAAGATAGCAGTTATTTAGATGTTCCTTACAATGGCACTCAAATTTTTTCTCTTGATCATCTTAGTCTGGTTAAGGGTGAAATTGTATCATTTCACAATTCCCAAGTGCCAGAAAATATCTGGAAAATAAAATGTAACATCCTTTAATGTTTTAGTATAACTTAGCCCTTAAAAAAGATGGATACAACAACACCAGTCACTCCTCCCATTATCCTAAAATTGGGCTATTCACCATGACAGAAATAAAGCCGTACTTTCAGCTACTCACACAAAATTATTTGATCTCTTCCTAGATTAAGATATTATCTTTAGTGGTCATCTAATAAGAAAAGTTTTAAATCTTCTAAAACAGTGGAGTATCCCATTCAATTCTCAGCCATAAAACTTAAGACTCAGGCTCCAAAAAGTACCAGAGCTCCTCAGACAAACTCCTAAACTACCAGAAGACCACCCAAAACTGAGGCCCCCAAAAGTCCTTCTATTTAGTACAACAGATTATAGTGTTGAGGCCATGAGAGAAAGGAGATTAAGAATTCTCTTTTGTGTTTCTCTACAGACTTGACTTAGGGCTAAGATCAAGTCTACTGGATCTCATCAAGTAACTGTGCTCTGAAGGGAAGAATAGAAAATATAAAAAGAGGGATGAATGGAAGGGGAATATCAAGCTTTAAAGTCTCTGTGTTCATTTCTGTCTCCTTCCTACAAGCTCTCTTAAAATGCATGTCTCAAGTTCCTCAGGGAAAGGAAAAAACCCAAGCAACAAAACCCCTCACAGCCCTTTAGGAAAGAAAATGTTTGTGCATGAACTTTGTTTTTACAACAACAGCAGAAATGGAACAGTCATTTCTTATACAACAAACGCATTTGTTTCTTTACCAAATGGTACCTCTACAGTTCAGGTAATCACACCCAGCAGGGATTCAGCTGCCCAAGGTGGGCATGAGAGGTTTCACTGCCGTGAGCAAAGACCACTCTCCAGTTACTTTCAGTATCTGCACTAACTGATATCCAAATGTGGTGGCTAAGGGCTACTTTGTGAATATTAGGAAATGAAATAAACCACAATTTACCGACTTCAGCACTTGGCTAAATTCAAGGTGATTCTTCTTACTACTACCTTTTTTTTTTTTTAAGCACACATATGTGATGCTTCTCATTGCCAGAAGTAACGCGCACTGCATACAATGTGTTGTAAAGCAGGCGGTGCATCATTACCACCTCCTACTCAGAACCATTTTAACTATAATCTCAGTATTTGAGTATCTCTTTTAATTAACAAACTACTATTACTGGAAAGATGAGATTTGCATATTATTTCAAGTAGGCTTTAACAGTATTTGAGAAATAACTACTAAATTTGTTAGCAGGTTGCACTATTTTAAGAAGAAAAAAATTACATGATTTTTCAAAAGTCTAGAAACTGAGAAGATCCATAATTTATTTAAAAGCTGTATTTATATTCATGTCAAGTTGGTTTTAGTTGTTTAGTTGTTCATTTTGTTTTTAAAATAAATTTTGGGTCATCTCCATAGACTGTGTGCAATACTTGATCCTGGGTTAGAGCACCAGCATCTCTGACACTTCCTCTCCTTACCATTCCAAGCTGTGGCCTCATTTCAGCTACTGGTGAAGACACAAAAGCAATGGTAAATTCTATTATCAGATTACATGTGCATGGAACAACAAATCCAGGGACAGCCACGCAACAAGGTTCAGACTCCTTATTTGAGCAGTCATCTTAAAAGCAGCAATTACAAGAAACCGTAAAGCAGTTAGAACTATAACCTTTTTCATACCCTTGTAAGCAAATGAGGTCATAATTTCCTCACTGCTCAGTGACCCCCAGGTTTTTACAGTAGAAGAACAGGTTTAATTTCACCCACAAGTTGTTCAAAACAACGAAGACACCGGGTTTAAGCTTTTATACATTCAGACTGTACAATGGGCTTTATCCAAGAGAAAAGGAAGAAGGTAGCATTGAAGAGTATTTTCATAGTGGCTTATTCATTTCTCACTTTACTTTGTCAAAGGTGGTAGAGGTGAAAAGCTAATTATTTTAACTTAAGGAAAATAAAGGACTATCGTAGTATTTACTTGTTTATCCTACCGATTTGTATTGCAGGATAATTGTGGGATTATTACTCTCAAGGCAGGAATGCAATACATTCACATGTTACCATTGCATCAGAGTATTATTCTGTCCTGTTCTGCATAAGAAAAATGTGGCCATCATACAACAGAATTTAATTTTAAAAATCACATTTTAACCTCACGTTTTGAATTCTCAACCCACCATATACAATTTGTCTCATCACTGACTCCTTTCTGACTGCAGTAAGTTCCTGGAAGGCCAAGCACAGGCCCCTGAACACACAGTTCTAGTACTGACTGCTGGGAATATCAGTTAAAACATGGACTACAAAAATCACAGCCAACACATTTAGAGAGTGCCTTCTTCCGTTCATCATCACCCTTCTAGTTTCCATGCTGATTCTCCAAGACTCAGATCTCACAGTTTTCATCACAAAGTTTAGATTCCTCAGGCTCGTTAACACATTTCCAGAATGGCTTCAGGGCCGAGTATGCTTCCAAAGGTTAAATTTTTTAGAGAGTTAGAGTTACACAGAACTCCAGAATACATTAAAACCAACACCAGATCATTTCTTCTAGGTATCTCTTCCTATATTCTGTACCTAAAAAAAGAGCTTTTGTGAACATAACAGCATTTGCAACCTTAAGGCAAAATAAACTGCAAAAAGAACGATGGAAAGCCCTCCAAGAACTTCATTATTGAAGTCATAATTCAAAACATGTTGTTGCCAAATTTCTAGAGCAGAATAACACTCCACTCCCTGCCTTTGTCTCCTCCCCTGAGCTACAGATATTCTTTGTAAAATTGGTATTAATAATGCAAGGAATAAAATAATTAAGGAAGAAAGAAAGAGAGGGTTAAAAACATGAGTTTAAAATGTGCCATAAGCTTCTAATGGGGAAAAAAAACAAACAAAAATGAAAGTCTTTAGGAAACAGACAAAACAAAATCCACACACACAAAAGAAGGTACTTTGCCTCCCCATATAAACAATACATATGTGCGAATTTTTCCAGAACTACATCCTGAATGCATTAAGAAAACCAGTCTTGTTAAGATATGTGCAAGTAAAACTTTACTGAGTCATAAAAATCATTAAAATTAAGTAGGTTAATGCTGCTCATTCAGAAACCAAGAAACTTTGCCCTTTTAGCTGCAACTTTCTGGGCCCTATAAGTGCACCTATCCTAAATTAAAACCTTTTTCTGTGTTTAATTTTTTTTACTTTGCAATGTCATAAATCATCTAGTTGTCAAAATCACTTTGGAGGAAACAAATGAACTTGGAAATTTAGCACAGTTAGAACAGGCTGTTGAAGCTGCAGTTGCTCAAGATATACTTAGCCGCAGGTAGAGCAACTACATATACACGATAATATGCACGGTTGTTCATGACTTTAGAAGACAGAAAGCTTTTTCAGATCTTGTCCATTTTAATTAACATTTTCATTAAAAAAATTCCAGCTGTTAACTGAAGGTTACAAGAATATCAAATTCTGAAACACCCTGATTTTTTTTCTGACATCATATAACCATTAAAATATGTAATCAAGTTATTGTGCACCATTATTGAGTGCACAAGTAGTGAGATATTCATTTGGGCTATATATGAACTGCTATTATAGAAACCTTATTTATGCCACAACAACTGTCCTGTCTCTTTGTCTTAAGGTTACCTTAAGAAGCTCACTGGTACCAGAGGCATAAAAAAACCAAAAAGAAAGCATCAGGTACATTACCCAAATACTGCTGTTGGAGGCATAGCTCCCAGGAAAGTAACACCTGGCCTGGGGACAGGGGCAGAACTTTGCTCCAGCACAGCCACGCTGCTGCTGCCAGGAGCAGGGGGACATCACCCCGTGGAACAGGCGGCATGAGCAACTCCCGGGGCTGGAAATCCCTTCAGACACAGCACACAGCTCCTTCTGCCATCCCTTCTTCTAACAACACTCTTAACTAATTTAGCTGAAAAGCTTCAGGACACATTTTTTCCTGTCTTTTGGTAGTTTACCTGTGAAAGCTGCTTGGTTTTAAACTAAATTCTTCCCAGCTGGGGTATGCTAATCACTGCTGGAGGAACAATACTCAGCTGATACCTGGGGCTATAATGCAATTTACCTTTGCAGTCAGGTGCTGCAATCAAGCATCCTGCTTCCCATTCCATCTAACAGCTGCAGCTCTTCCATTTACATCCCCTGCTCACAAAAACAGGCACAGGAAAGTTTTCTTTTGAAGACACACAGGAGTACAAATTCATTCTTAATGTGACTATACCAAGTGTGATGTGTTTATATCAGGGGTAGAACCCAGTGTGTTTGTTGTTATTGGATTCAGGCTTCTCAGTAAGGTTTTAAGAAAAGTAGTGAGATACTATTCAGTATAAAACTAAAAAAAAAGTAAATAAAAGTAGTCTGGCTTTATGCCATAATAGCTGTCATCATTCTCATTAAGAACTTGGTCCACCACCTAGAGCTCCTCTAGGAACTCTATAATCAGGATGGATAAATTAATATTCTATGCTACACAGAAGACAAAAGACAAAAGCCAATGCACACAGAAGTATCAACTCACTGAAAAACTGGACAAATTACTTTCACCTGTGCCATTCACACACCACCCTCTATAAATATACAGAAGTTCTACATCTAAAAATATGGTTCCAATATAAACCACAAACCACTTTTTGTCCAACAAATAAAATGGAGTTTTGGAGAGGTTTATTATACTCAGAAATGCTTGTTAAAGCTTATTTAAAGCTGTATTCCTAGAGCAACTCTTAATTCTCCAGTATGCATTGGCTAGTAAGATAAGAATAGGAAGATTAATATTGTTCACATAAACAATAAAGGAAAAGACATGAATTCAACAATTTCCTATCAATATCAAATGAGTTTATCAAATGATAAACTTATCCTGAACAGAAAAAGCAGATGTCCTTAATATTGAAATATATTCAACTCTGCTATTTCTACTTAGAGGGCCGCAGAGCATGAGAGAAGTCTCATTGGAAGAGTGGATACCAATTCCTGAGGTGAGGTACTACACAAGACATAAACTTGCTTTTCCTCTCACAGGCAGATGAAACCTTGCCAAGTGACACATACTCAAAACTCCCTCCTTAAATTGCCCCCTACATCCAGGTTCCTCTTCTGATTAAAAAAAACAAACAAACAAACAAACAAACATTCTACTGGCCACTTTTTATCTGCATCAGCAAAATATGTTACTCTTCTCCTTCACCCACTTCAAAACCACAGAAATAGCAGAATTATTAAACTGTTTATGCTCATGGTTATTTTTAAAATAATAGAGCAAGCCCGGAAGCCAGACAGCAAAGACCAAAGCAGGTCATTAATATTTCAGACATTCTCCAAGCCACACTATCATTTTGTTGCAACGTCTCCACGTCCACTGAAGCCCCCCTAGGGTAAGCAGTGCGCACTGAACGCTTTAACAAAGCAAACACCCGGGCATTGCCAGGAGGAGTCTGAAGAAGTGAAGTTCCAGCGCCTCCTCCGAAGCGCGCCTGCCCGCGGCGCGCGTTCCATTTGCCAACAGCGACATCCGGTGGCACCGCGCGGCTGCGGGCCGGCCCGCGCTCCGCGCACGGAAATCCCCTCCCTCCTTCCTTCCCGCGCTAAATCCTCGTCTATCGCCGCTGGAATAGCCTTAGGAACAGGGCGTGCAGTGGCTTCTTTAGTCCTGTTTGCTATCTCACATTAAAGCGAAGGCGATGTCGCGCGAGAGTATATGAGACGTAGATACAGGCTTTGCGACCTGCAGCAGGACTGGGCCTGCAAAGATCTCCCGGTTCCTGCTTGCACTCCAAATTGTCCAAAATGAAACGTTTCGTGCAGAAAGTTGGGACATGAGCTCAGTGCAAAATTTTTGCAACTGAACGTAATTATTTTGGTCAACTACACTCGTGTAAAAAGCAGCCACGCACGATTATAAAAATACAGTTATTTTGGTTTCTAGTAGTTGGAGATAAATGTGTAAATATTGTTGCAATTTAAAAAATAAAATACATAATATCAAGAATACTCTTTTTACGCTAGTATTTATCCACTAAAGTAGTTAAGGTGTATTATCTTCTTTTCATACTGTTTTTAGCACATAGAGTCCCATGCTATGTATGGATCTTATGCAAATGCTCTTTGATTTCAAATGAGACTTTGCATACTAAGGAGTCTATTTTCCCATCAATGCAGAAGAGATTTACGCACATAAGTCCCATTACCATTAATGGGACTCACCCACAGAAATCCCCTGCACATTGATAGACCCTTAGGATTTACATTGAAATGGGTCCTTTAGAGCCATTACAATGTCAACCTTTTGCCAGGATTTTGCGTATTAACAATACTAAGCAATACGTGGCAATCTTAATGTGTAAAATCCTAGCAAAAGGCACAACACAGAATGATATGAACAGAGCAAAACTTCTTACTCTTATGCTATTTAAAGATGATCTCTAATTATTCTTTACCTGTCCGTGTTCCCATTGGTTGTTTTCTATCATTACTTTCCTTCTTAAAAATCCTACCTTCTATTTTCCATGACTATCCTCTTTCCTTAACAAGCACTGTTCAAAATCTTCTCTAAAGCACCAGGGGAACAAAATGTTTCTATTTTTCAGCTGAACAACTTTCCTCCCATTAACTCTCCTTTTAGTCTGTTACAATATCTTCGCTTCCTTTTTTTTTTTCCCCTCTTTTTTTTAACGGGTAAGCCTACATTAAAAATTCAGTAGTATAAACCCAGTGGCTTAAGTGCAGCAAGTAAGAAAGATAAATAGACTAAAACACCAGACTAGCAGTAGTATATTTATTTGTGTACAGGCCAGAATAATTCTCCAAATACACCACAATAAGTCTGTCCCTCAAGGCTATAGCAAGAAAAGCAAGGTCACCTACAATAGCACCAGTTGTTAAAAACAACCATATATCAACAAACTAAGCTCAGATGCCACCAAATGAAACATTTATCACCTACACTCTCAGAAAAGCTTGAAACAGCTCCATTTTCCATACACACAAAGGCAGTTCAATTCTTAATTTGGTGCCCAACTTTCCACATGAGTGCTGTGGTGCTTAAAGAGAAATTAAAAGCTAAAACATTTCTACAGAACTTGATCTACCAGTAACTTGATTGCTGAGTGATCTACTTTACATAATGACAAACTTACATGGCTGTTTGCCCACCCCTCATTCCCACTATGACATGATCAAGTAGCAGGAGGATATACCTGATGAACAAGAATATTTATTTTACTTGAAAAAAAAAATCTTGGGCTTGATTCTTTAGTGTTTAGTCTTAAAATTATAAATAAAAATATCTTTGTGGAGATGGATTGCATTGCTAATATTTTATCATTCAGCAAACCCTAAAAACACTGAATTGCTAAGTGACAGACACCAGGATAACTACATCATAAACAGGAAAACCAAGTTACCTCAATCCTGAAGACTCTCTCAAGTACTAAATAGAAACTCCTACTTGCAGTTATGCAAAACTTAACGTTCAGATAACAGGCTGCCACTGTTGCTGGAAGTGTACAATCCCATAAAAAGATGGAAATGGTGATGCAAACAATAAGTATTTCATATTAATAAAGCAAACAATTCTCATTTTACAGGCAGGGATGTTCAGATCAAGAACCACACTCTGGGTAACCAGCAGCAGCTCCAGCACCCAGCATCAGCCACTGCTTCCTGATGCCTATGGATAAATCACTGCTGCAAAGCAATAAACGCTGAAAGGGCTCCTGCCACTATTTCATAAAGAAAATTGTTTTACACTGTAAGTTTAGGATCTGTCTTCCACATAAATAAATAAATAAATAGAGAGCCAGTGAGCACGAGAGAGCGCACGCAAAATACCGGATAAGTAACCATGGTGATTCCTGATCTCACACACAGGACAGACTATCTACATTGTGGGTGACCTTATTCTACTCCACACTTGGAAGGAAGACTCCACTGGCTTCAGCATCAGTGCTGGGATATGTCCTGATTCTTACAGGATCAGGCTCTTGGACCAGATCTCCAAAGTTAATTATATATTTAAGAAAACAAGAGTTAAGCAGGCAGATATATTTGTGAATTTGAGTCTTAGTGAACAAAACCAGACAACAACAATAAAACCTAAAAGAAAACCACACCATGACCAGGTGCCATGGTCCAGATGAACAAAAGAACCAAATCACTGAGAGGATTTACATGTAATTTAAAAGCCATACAACTAAAACCTGCAGAAAAATTGTTAGCATTTTTTCCCCAAGCTTGGCGTATCATCCCTTATTTCTCACAAATCAAATCAGGGCAGACCTTTCCTTATTCTACAGCTGGCCTAATTAGGATTCTGCCTAAATAACTCTGTGGTTAAATCTCCATCTAATCAAATGGCATGTTCAGAGTGATTAACATACCTACAGGTCAGTCTCTGTACTTGCGATGGAGCTCAAGAGACCCTCTTTCCCTTTCATTTTAAGAGAAAACACAAGATGGTGCTAGAGGAGGTAATGCTCCTTTTAATGCTGCATTTCCACCATTAGAGCCTTGTCAAGACTTTGTAAAAGTAGTCATCATTTGTTTGAGGAGGTTTACACACTCATATCCCAGATTAAGGGTCTATAATCACCTGGTAATGTGCTAGCTGGCAGTACAACCCTTTTAAATTTAAATAGCTCTATTTTGCAAACATATCATGATTCAGAAAATGGAAAATGTTCTCAGGGAAAAGGAAAGCCGTAGCATGGGAGGGGCAGATCAGGTCCTGAACCTCAAATGAGAGTTTAGTCGCTGACTGAATGCAACAGGAGCAGGACGGGTCAGAACTGACTTCCAGCACTTGACTCAGTTGTTCTGCATTGTAGCTCAACTAGCCCACAAATTTAAAAACCTCAGTTAAAACAAAAATGCAAGTTATAATGGGTTGTTCTTGCTTTTGCCAGGCAGCTCTGCTTGTGTAAGAAAAACACATAATTGACACTGTCCAATTGTCGAGATTCAACAGAGCTTTGCACAAGCTCCTAATAGACCTTTACTTGCAGATTGTTTGGGGTTTGGAGTTCAAAAACCCACTGTAAATCTTACATTCATTGACACCTGCTCACCTTCCTGCCCACAAACAGCCCATTTTTTACCTTTCCCTGTTACTCACCTTCACCCAGCCCTGGGAAGAATATAATTTTTCCCATAGTTGGATT
The DNA here is from genome assembly GCA_013397175.1 of Platysteira castanea. Taxonomy (NCBI): domain Eukaryota; kingdom Metazoa; phylum Chordata; class Aves; order Passeriformes; genus Platysteira; species Platysteira castanea. The sequence goes on along the minus strand of VYXC01002534.1, from coordinate 911,914 downwards.
GGTCCCTCCTGGAGCTGCATGAAAACTGCAGTTTCAGTCCTCAAGCCCCTTCTCCCTCTTGATATTGAATCGAGCAATAGGGAGAGAGATAACATAGAAAGGACAGGAACCAGCTTAGAGATGAAGAATGGGGCAGCCACCCTGAACTATCAGATTTCTTCTCTCCTTCCTTTGCAAATGGGTTCAATTCCTGCTTCCTGGGGGGGAAGTACAGGAGTCTTGCCAACAGGCCTTAAGAGCTGCTGCACTCAAGGAAAAAGTACCCAAAAGTACTCCTTTGACTAATTAAGGTTAAAGTGTGCATCACTAGCACGGTCTGAAATCTCCAACCTCTGTTCAAAGCAGATTAATGAGAAGAATTTGGGAGTGAACAGGTCCCAGTGGCTGAAATGACATTGCTCAGGTTCAATTGTTATCACTCATGATAGGATCTCCTGTAATCAGCTGCTTCTACAGCCAACTTCATCTGTCTCTAATGACTGTAACAGCAGTAATGTACAGCTCTGCTGGTTTATTTTTTGTATTTTTGCCACAAAGCAACCTTGCTGTGATGACACAGCGCCTATATTTAGTTCCTGCTCTGTACTAAAGTATAATGCTCAGCTAAAAGTTTTTACCCTCTCTGTCATTGTAAAATCTATATATAAAACTTAAAATATAGTTTCTTGCCAAAAGGCAGGAGGTGGTGATATTTCTGTAGCTATAGATAGCAGTTACCATGTACTCAGAATTACACTTGTATTAAAAAGATGACACACATTACTGTTGCATAGTGAACTTCTATGATTTACGTGTCATCTTCTTAATTTTACTAGTCAAAATACATTTTTAGCTATTGTTCCTCAACAAAAAAAATGTATATTACTAATTCTAAGGTTGTGATGGGAAGTGACAGAAGCCAGGAAAATTCAAAGTTGCATCTGACACTGTATCCTTTACTCACACCGCTGGGTTAAGACAAGACAATGCCTGTCTATACTTCCAAGTTCCCAGGCTTTGTTAAATATGTATCATAACCTTCACATTCATTTAAAAAGTGTCTCTCTTCTTCTTTCCTTAAAAAAGGGATTTTAAAAGTGGTTTTGTTCCTTGATACAATTTGTAAAACATTGAAGAAATGGAAGAACAAACAATAGATATTTCTTTAAAATTCAGATATTTTATATATCATTTTAGATACATATTGCACCACCTTAATGATATACCAGGTGCAATTCTGCACTGCAGAAAATCCAGGTTTTGTGTTTCTTCCCAGTTCTTTATGGTTTTGTGACATACAACAAATGGGACTCACCAACCCCAAACTGAACGTCAGCAAAGACTTTCCAGTACCTCACAGGGAGCCTGAGATGGGATCTCCATGGAAGACAGAGAAAGACTGAATCAGAATTTAGTGCTGGGAGACTTGAGTTGAATTCACCACTCCCCTCAGATGTTTTGTGATACATTAAGAAAACCCCCTGGTTTCCACATCTGAGGACCCCACAATGAAGTGGGAAGGTGGGGCACTGCAAGTATAGGCACAGATAGTGAGATGCCCAGATGAGACAGTATGGGGAACCAGATAGGAGCAAACATATCCAGAATAAAGTGCCTGGCTGTGGAAAAGTACTGTTCAGTTTTATAATCTGCTGTATCTCATATCTTGATCATTTATACAAAACTATTATCCATAGGTTTTAAGTATTTGTGAAATTATTTATTTATCATCAAAATACTACCAGTATGAGACTAGGTATCAGTGGAGAACAGATAAATGAAGTCAGTTGCCCATGGCCATTAAAATTTCTGTGGCAGAACAAAAGAAACTGAAGCAATTTCTGCCTCTTTTGGCCTTCTCACATGAGGACTGCAGCTACTAAGGACATAAAAACTGAAAGAACTCACAATTTTTAATGAAGGTCATTGATTATATTACAATTTTGATCAAAAACATTACAGGAATAACCTAATGAAATTGCAAATGCACACATACAGAAGGAGCTGATGGAATCAAAGTTTCCTAATACATTGTGATCTTTCCTCTCACAAGCAATCCAGTACCCTCAGCAAGTATTTGCTATCTACAGTTATTATGTCAGTATAATACACATACAATACACATAACAGACCGTAAGTTTGGAATCCATCAATGTATTTTACTGCATTAATATCTCCCAACTTTTATACAATATCCCTTTAAAATTACTATGTCTAGCTCTTTATTTTAATGGTATGATGTGACAGATCTTAAGGAATCTGTTCCAACCCAGTAACTCCTACTTTCACTCCCACCCAAACATTCAATCTGTGCATTACAGCTACTTTTCATTTTATAACTCCTCTCTTTCATTTATCTGTAATAGGCTGAATTTACACGGCAAGTTCCTGAAAGCAAGCAAAAAAAGATATTGTGTATTCTGCTTTAAATCAAATACATTTTAACTTCACTCTGCTGCAAATCCATTCAGGGTTTACACTGACTCAACAATTTCCTATATCCACTTTTGTATGCTACCAATCCCCCCATACATTCTCCTGCATACAGAGGTTATGCTTTTTCCATAAACAGAGACAAATATACTTGACTGAAAAAAACACTCAAAAGAACTTTTATTTTCCAACATTTTAAAGCTGAAATTCCTCAAGAATTTTATACAAAACCATAATGACACCTCAGCCCCTTGCCATGTGCATTTAACAGGGGAAAAAATTCCAGATTACAGTTCTGTTGCTTCTTTTAATTTTTCCCTGCTTCAAATACCACAACACTTCCCCAGACATTATTTAGTCAGTAATCTGCACACCTGTTCCATAAAATAGTTTCCAAATTTCCCTTTAGTCCATGTTTGCTGCCCGCACTGATTTGCTGCTTCTAACTGACTTGCACTGAAAGCAGCATGCATAAGAGAATTCACACCTACCTGGCCTGATGGACACCAGAGAGGCTGCACTGCAAAGCTTCGATGAGAAAAGCCTCAAAGTGTTCAAGCAGAGGAAACAGGAGGCATTAGAGCACAAGAGCTGCTAGAACAAACAGAGTTCTTGCACGGATTTGCTTCCTCAAACTGTAAAAGGGCATCTTTTGCAGAAGGACAGGGTTTATGTTTTCTGAATGCGTAAATTGGTGAAATTCAACCACCTTCAGGTTTCTGATTCAAGAGATACCACCGTGCATGGTCAGATCTATCAACAATGCAATCATGATGGAACTTAATCTAATATTCTTAGTCCATTACTTTTTACTTTTGAAACAAAGAACGATGAGAATTTTTATCACACATCTTGCAAACCACAGAATGGGCAATGATGATCATTTCACACAGCAAACATACATTCTAGAAGTGGACAAATACAATCCTAGAAGTGGACAAATATTTCCAGAGCTCTTCACACAGCTGTACCACCTTCCATGAGATTCAGAAGTGTTTTACTGACAGTACAGGATAAAGTTCACGGATCTGCAAGGTTAAGTTAGGAAAATAGTGCCACATTATAATTAGCACATTTCCACAACACTCAGAAGACTTGCATAGCCTGATAAAAAGTCTTTAGTTTGTTATTACCTGTGAATCTATCCTTCCTTAATCTCCTAAATTGAAATAGGACCTTTGATTGTAAGGCTGCCAGTCAGACATTATTTTCCTGGCACAGTTATTTCTATGCACATACACAAGGCTAGCACAAAAATACTGTTCTGCTTTCACAGATAAAAAGCACAGAAGCACCTAGAATCTCCAGTCAAGAACTGGGTCTGTACTGCATATATAAACAGACAACAAAGTCATCAGTCAGTGGCCTAGAAAGCTCTCAGGTATACACAGCAGGAAAGAAAGACAAGGCAGTATACAAAAGGGATATAAAAAAAATGAACAAAGTTTAAAAATCTAAAAAACATATTCTTGGTGTATCATAATGTTCTTCAGTTTGAGATAAAAGGAACAGGAAACATCCCTATAAATCCCTGGTCTAGAACTTTGATGATTTCAATCAAATTCTACCTGCTAATATTTAATAAAGATTATTGCAAACAGGAATCTAAGATGCAGTTACATAAAATGTATAATGTGCATAAAATGCAAAATGAGCATGACATGTTACGATCTCAAAACTAGTCGTGGGATTTTTGTCTAAAAAGGCTTATCTAACACAGAAACCAAGAAAGGATTTTGCACCCACCAGAGTTTGTGCTTGCCCTTTACTTTAACAGATATTATTTGTCCTAAGCTCCAAAAATACCTTTTCTTTGATTAGCTGAAACTGATTGTAGAATTAGTGAAATTCAGTCATATCTGAATCAAGCATTAAGGCAGCAATTTAGCACCACGTGCACTCTCTCTCAAACAGAGGGCTCCACTGCCTTATGCACAGTTAAGGAGTTTGTTGGATTAAGAGGCTACTGAAGCTCCAGGAAGATGCTGCCACTCTAAAGGACTTTCCCTGCTGCCTTTAGAAGCACCTGGCTTCTATTACACAGCACTAAGAAACAATGACTACAAATAATTTGCACCACAAAAAACTCCTGCCATTTTTACCAGAAACAGATATTGCAATCTATCACAAACTGTCCTTGTGATATGGAAGTGATAAAGCAACAGCACTCGGGATCTCTGCACGTAACTCACTACCAACCAAAATTAACCACTTTGATCTAAACCACTTTCTTTCCAAACAAGAAGAGTAAGGATTTAGAATTATTTTTTCACAATTCTTCAGACACCAGACCTGGGACTGCTCAGAAGATGGCGTGGGCAGTGGTGCCACTTTGCACATCATGGCACAGGGAATGACTCTGGAGCCTTACGTATCCCTGTGAGCAGGATACTCACTGGAAGATTGGAGAATGCATGACATCCCACAAAACACAGTGCTCTGTATGGCTGTTCTAACCTTGTACAGATTACTGCAACAAAACTATTTTACACAGAGTTATGTTTAAGATGGAAGAGATACCCTACAGTTAAAATCAGAAATACCATCTTCAGAGCTACAAGCACTTGATGCTGACAAGGACAACCCTCAGCATTAACGTAATGTCAATAAATGCACAGCTTCCACTCCCTGAAGCAGTTAGAAGGGATCACACTGGAGATCTCTGAGGTGAAAAGCAGTCTAGCAGTGTGAAAGCCTTGCAGCATCTGAACCTTATTTCCAATCAAGTATTTTCAGAAGGTGGTTACAAGGCACCTTCCTCCTATAGTTCTGATCTTATCTTCCAGCTTTCTAAGTCTGAAGACAAATTGTAAGTAGAGAACAATTTCATGTTGCTGCTGGTATGCCCTTAAAAACAGAGTCCCTGAAGAAGTTGAAGCCACAGATACTCATCTGGGTGTTTCCCAAGTCTGCTTTATTAACCAGGAAAATAAAAGGACTACAACACACAGTTCCATTGTGCCACAGATTTTATGATCTTTGAATAAAAAATAAGAGGTAAATAGCAAATGGTCAACTTAAAAATGTCTTCCCTATGCAACAAAACTACAACAATAGTGTTGTAACCTTTTCTTCCCCCAGCTGGCAGGGAAGGGAAGATAAAATATTAAACCAGGCACTGCTATTGTGGGCAATGGCCATATTACTGCACTTACTCTCTACAATGAATTCTAGCACTCTGTCCCTCAGAGGTTTTGTTCCACTCAAACCAAAGGAAAAAAACTGGCAGAAAGTATTTTAAAACAGTTTATCCAGACCTCACTACTCTACAGGATGGCAATGTATCCTACAAGAAATTTGCAAATAAAAAGGTAGTTTTAAAGACTAGTTTGATGAAAACTTTTTATCTCTAGTCTTGCACATTCTTAGTTCCTGGGTAGATTACAATGCTTTAAATAAAGTAATTTTTTGGACTATTTTGTAGAGAGAAATACTCCCCAAGAACACCTCTTTCTGTATCACATTTCACACAACATGAAATGTTTGCTACCCACAACCAGATCTGGCCAAATGCCTAAAGGGAATGTCCTTGTAAGTGCTCAAAATAATATCAAGAATTTTCTGAGGTATTTTGCAAGTGTTCTATAAATCCACAAGGAATAAGCTGTTTAAAAAACCCCACACAAGATCACACAACCCCCCACCCCCCCAAACACACTTTATCACACAGTTCATGCTGAACAGCAAATTTTGTATTCATTATAGACCTGACTGCACCAAACTCACAATGTATTGGGAATGCCATTAGTACAACAGTTCTAAGTGACCACAGTAGTATCTATACCTGCACTTAAATGCATTGGCCCTGCTGTCCCACCCCGAAGTTACCATCAGAACTTTGGCAGCATCCTGAGATGTTTAGGGATGGACTTCATGGGCTAAAAGAGAGCACTGTGCACATTACTTCACTTTTCAGAGGCCAGCAATGCCACAACACCCCCAGCCCACCCACCTGGTGTCACTGAGCATTGGCAGCAGAAAAAACTGAACCAGGATTGCCCAGCAGTGCTGCAGCCAGACCCTGGCTTGCTCATCAGTGCCTGAGTGGGAAATCTCACTTTCAGTGTTTCAGAGGAGAAGCTTGTACTTCTTTTAAGTTCACCACACTGTGTGGCAACAACAGTGAGAAAAATCAACCTTTAAAAAATTGCCATTTTTAGGATAATATAACACAGACCTCAGTTTCAACTGAATGCAGCAATCAGCCCTGGGACAATCAATCTAAAAGGTGGTCAGGACCCTGAGGAGAAGACCTGGGCACAGGGACATGGAAAGGTTAATGCTCTTTCCTTATCTCAACAACATCCACCACTCCTAGGATTTTTCTTATCTCTTCTTTAACACTCTATGCCCATTCCAATTCCCACATATTTCTGTAGCTTTTATCTCCTTTATCTCTCCTTTAAGGGACTCCCTCTAGATGTGGCACTGCCTAAATCTGAATTTTCTTGCAATCTTTATGAGAACCCAATTCTCACAAGTTGCTATGTGTATTCACTGAGGCTGAGTTCACTTTCAGCGTTCAGTGACAAAAATTTATCTGGAAAGAAAAGTGTTTCTTGCAGGCAGTACAGAACCCTAGTGGGCACATGAGACCCAGGAACTATTGTCCTTTGTCCACACCTCTTGCTGTTTAAGATGATAAATAAAGGCCACTGAAAAGTTCATTGAAAATCTTTTCCCATCCCAGTCCAACTCAGTCTGATTAAACCATCTGATTAAACATGTGAGGCTTGGGCAGTAGAATTATTGATTATATTCAACAGTCATATCAACAGAGAGAGCAGCTCACCCATGGTGCTGCTAACCTGTCACAGTGTACATTTCCTTGTTCAGTGTATGCTGCACTGGATTTTGTTCTCTAACAGAGGAAGTACTTGTTAACTCATTAGATAACTTCAGTCCCCCATTTTATTGTGTCATTACTGCAAACTCCTCTCCAGGATTCAAATCAAAGACTATAAAAATAATGCATATAAATTAAGTACACATTTATATACATTCTCAAAAAAAGTAGCATTCTTTTGTTGCTGTAAGTCTCTCCTGCAACAAAGCGTTCCCAACAGATGATTAAAATGATGGAAGACCTTTATCTAAAAAATATACTGCCAGTAATTTATTATGCTAATTCCTCATACTCTAATGCAAAACATGCTTGAGCTTGAAAAGTTCAAGCGTAAAACTTGGCAGCTCAGAATCAGGCACAGCTGAAGATACTCCTGTAAGATCCAACCCGTGTTTAAGAGCCTTACAGTGGTTTACAAACATTCAGCCACAAATAGAGTGTTGTCACTGAGTGTAACTCCATCTAGGGAAAAGTTTAGAGAGTATCCACAAATATACATAAATAGTAGGGGTCAAAGTCAGAGCTCCATTCAACCCTCTCATCCCAAATCAAGCCATTTGTACTACTTACAGACCTCACGAGAAGGAAGAGATTAGAACCAGAAAAATCTACATTCTCTATGTCCCATATAATTCTGAATATTTATATTTTGACAGGTCACAAAATTTCTTAAGCAGGCTGGTGCTGCGTTGTGGTAAGAACATAGTAAGAAGGCAAGCCTTGATACACGGATAAGACCATGAGGGAGCCTATCTTGCTTTGTTATTGCCTCATTTGTTAAATAATCAATTAAAACCCAATAGGTTTGACAAAGTCTTTAATGAAGACTATGTCTTAAAGTTTAAGACGGTATAAAGGAGAAAGGACAGAAAACGAAACAAAGATTAATTTCCATTTTTAAATGGGGGAGGAAAGGAGACAATTATTTAACCGAAAGAAGTGCCCTGTGATACTGGAATGCCAGCCTGGGAAAGCACAGATTCTTACGTTATCTAAATTACATGATCCAAGCAAAGTCAACCACTTGTGTCTTTGTTTCCCTACTCAGCACTAGGAAAGTTTCCCATTAAGGCACTGTAGCCTGTATTTCTCAGGGTGGAAAGTTTGACATTCTGCTAAAAATATCACAGAGCAGAATCATTAAAATTCAAAGACTTCTTCATCAATGATAAATATAGGAAAAAATGGTAGACAACTGCAAAATATGCAGCAGTGATAGCTCCAGAAAAAGTTTTTTGGAAATTTTCCATGTTTGCTGTTTTATAAGTCAGTCATTAGGAGGCAGCAAATGGCTCAAAACCATGTGAGAAAACAAATCCTGAAGGAAATTGAAAGTGAATAGGACGGTAAGAATTAGAAGTGGGAAATTATTCAGCTGCAAAAGTAACTTTTTGACATTTTCCACTTCAATCAGATGTCAGGTTATGAAGAAGAAAATACTTTGTAAGCTATTTGCTAAATAATTTGGCATCTCCTTAATGGAAACCATACTCAAACTTTAAAAGGTTGACTTGGAATTTTTGGTAATGTTAAAAAGCAATAGACATATTGCAGCTATTTTTTTACAGTTTTTGCTATAATCTGCTTTTTAAGTGGATAGCACAATATTGTCCACACATATGCATAAGGAACACAGAAAAAATCATGTCTCATCTCATTTCATCTGAAACAAACAGCTTATAACTGAAAGTTCAGAGTTCTACATTAAATACAAGCTTTGTCTTTCAAAGAAAAATTTAAAAGCCCCTGTGGTTTTAGCAGTGCATCATTAGCAACAATAATCAGATTTAGTCAGTAACATTCATACCTCTCTCTTCCTACCAGAATACAGCACAAGTCAAGGTAAAAATAACACAAGAAGCCTTTTTAAAAATAAAAATAAACCCCAGAGTTTCTACCATGAGTGCCTACATTTCTGTAAAATTGCCGGTCATATTTTATATTGTGCAGCCAGGAAGCTGTTTTTAAATGTATTTATATCCTGAGTCAAAACAGAATTGGAAAGGGAGAAACATTTTATATTCTAAGCAAGCCTGTAAATAAGAAAAGATTAAAATATGGGCTAGGCTTGCTCACATCATTGCATATGACATCTAAATTAATGTTTATTTCACAAGCTGTTTTATCTTCAACATAGGACAATGCACTTATCTCTATCTCTCTAAACAGTTATAGTAAGGAACAGAGACGATAAGCATTAAACCACATCAATATTTCTCATTAATAGATTAATACAGCTGTATAGCATTCTTAAAATACTGAATTTGCAATTAACCAAACATTCTCAGCTTTTTCATATTAATCATAAAATACAAATAATGAAAACAAGGCATAAACTTACTATTTGTTGAGTGTTCACACTGTCCTGTGGTCTGAGTCAATGGGAAATAATTACCCCTACGAAATCTGGTAAGCAGAAATACAATAAAAATAAACATTAGCATGCCCAAAAGAATAAATTCAGCTTTCCTGCAAGTATTTTCCCTCATAATACTTCACAGGCAAGGTTTAAAAAAAAAGGAAAAAGAACCACAAAAAGCAAAGTTGAAAAAATATATATACACATTTAAAACATAGTCCAGCAGTGTTCAAGGATCCTTGCCTCTCAAACTTTAAAGCAGCACAGACAAATGTTGAGATGCCTATAATAGAACAAAAATCCAAGTTCTCAATCACTAGTTGCGCAGTATGTGTCAGCAAGGAAGACAATTTCCAAAATAATGATTAATGTATTATCCAGATTTTTTCCTCTCTCTCTCTCTTTTCCCCTTCCCATTCAGGTTTTTCTTCTTATAAAATGCACATAGGTTTTTTCTTCCCTGTACCCTGACTCAGGCCTGGCTTTGAAATGCATTTCAATCTCTCAACACAGACTGCTTTCACTGCATTTAGAGTCCCACCAAGGCCCAGCTTTAAAAGCTACTGATTCTTTTTTTCTTTAGCCTTCCTCACAAAGGAAGGGTATTTTGTAAATTACCAGCTCGTTCAGATCAACAAAAGGTACTTTCATAGAAAGCCCCATTTGATTTTGCTCAAATTTGATTACAAGGATGGAGAAAAGGAAAGGAAGTCAAAAAGAAAAACCCCAGATGGCTTTTTCATTCATCTCAGTGAATGAGCTTTATCTGTGCCTTTTGAAACTGTAGCAGTGGAAAAGCATTTCTGTTGGCTTAAAAAACTTGACAAAAATTATTGGTTTGCCATTTCTCATGTAACTGCCATTGGGAACTGGATGAAAAGACTTTTTCATGGGATCGCCTGCTTGGATCAAAATAATGGAGATTAGGTATTTCATTATAAATTACAGTGGGAGATAGAGCAGGCTGTCATATTAATAGCAACCTGCTCATGGCCTTCAATGGTAGCTATTCTCCTAGACAAAGGACCAAGGGGGTTGTCTATTGAACTTGTACTTTAGGCCTGATCAATTTTCTATCATCAAGGCAAAAGGTGAGGTGACTAACAAAAGAATTCACACATGACTGACCTCATAAGCCTATAGATAAAACAGCTTAAAGAAACAAAACACATCCTGAAATTATGGGTGATAAACTGTATAAAGGAAAAAGAAGAAGAGAAATGATAGAAAAAGGGAGAGAAAGAGCACGTGGGCTATAATTCTCCCTCCCTTCTTAGGTGAATGGCCATATTAAAAGCTACTTGTTTTCAGCTGCAGATAATTGCAGCTTTTGCTTTGCCATGTTCTGCCTTAAATCCTTTCCTGTACTTTTTTGTCCAAGACTCTTCCAGTAATTTCATTCACAAGTAAGCCCAGCACTGAGTTTAATACAGAACTTCCCAGAGCTGTAGCTGCATACAGGATTACACATAACATCACAGGCAGGAAGGTGTCACACAGGCATTACAGCTATAATCAAGTTACAGGAATAGCTATGAACCTGTGGGTCTCTATCCTTTTATACAAAACCTTGCTAATTAAGGGGAACTTGGATATCTGAGCTATATGAGAACAACACCTCCCAGAGTTTGAAAGTCTTGACACATTTTTCTTTCACTAAGATGGCACACAACACTATACAGAGTGCAAAACAGCATGTAGAATGCTCGTAATATATTTAGGTATCCTTACAAGTGCATTATTTGCATTTCTTTCCCTGCTTCCTAGGAGATGAAGACCCTTCTACAGCATCAGCACTGGGCTTTGCTGATCAGCAAGAGATACGGAGGGTGAAACCTTCTCTCCCCTGAAGACAAATACATGGCAGCAAAATATTCTCTGATCTCTGTCAGGATCAACATTCCCTCCAGTTTGCTGTACAGCTAGAAACTCAACTACCCAGAACACTTTTATGCACAGAACTATGGTTCCAACTACATCTCAGCTCTGTTAAAGCTGTTAAAATGACATTTTCTAAATAGGGCAAAACTGCAGAAGCATGCAAATAATTGTATTTGAAAGCCAAAACATGAGCTAAAGCAGCTGAGGACTCCCCTTTCAGCCAGCTACCAGCAGCTCAGGTGTAAATGGCACCCACAGTCTACCTGCATCACACCAGGGGAGAGGACAGAGGCCTAGAATTTGGTTTCAAGCTCCAGCTACACAACCACCAAGAAGCTTGTGTGTGCCAAGTTTTCTGAGATATTTAGGAATTTTTCCTTTTAGCTCTACCACTGCAGTGGTACTGCAGTTTCAGAAATGAAGCTAGTCACTGACTCACAGCCCTTTGCCACAGATCACAGATCCACCTATCAGCACAGCAGTATTTATGTAAAGACACTGAAATAATCCAGGCTAAAAAGGGGCACATTTTAGTGAGCTACGATTCAGAAACAGCCAGACAGAACACATGGGAGGCTACAAACTGGGTGCAGGGGAGGAACTTCTGAGCCACAACTTTGCTGCAGAAGCCAATGGATTGTTGAATCACAGAGTCCTACAGAAAACAAACATATATTCATTAGCACACAGAAACATTAAATAATTCATCGTAAACACTTTCTGGAAGCAGAGACAAGATGAAGACAAACAAAACAGCAGCAGTGTGTGTTAAGTTTCGGCTGCCAGCACAAAAAGCAGAATCAGTGACAGAGCACACACACCCCCAGCAGCTCAGATACATGAGATCATTGATGAAGCCCTAGTGGTAATGATATCTTTCCATTATGCCAGAGATCTGATGATGATTACTAAATGATTAGCAATTAATTCCAACTTTATATCCTCTGTGAGGGGCTCTCCTGAGTAGTTACAGAGGAAAGAGCTCTTGCAATCACTGTAGACACCTCTCTGGAGGTCTTGCCTCTGTGCTCAGCAGCACCAAGAAAGACAAATCCAATATTAAGAGCTATTTGATAAAAAATACAGACCAGGCAGAAAAACACATTTTGTGACAGAATCAACGTAGTTTGAGTGCACCATATTAAAAGGCAGGAGCAAGGCAACATATCAAAAACCCCACATAGATATGTGTCAGTTTCAGAAGAAATCATTAGGGAAGCACTGACTGCCACTAAGAAGACACAGACAGACTTCAGCTGCAGAACACAATTCACATGGGGATTTATTTATAAGTACACTCTATATTTCCCACTGATGAAGTATTGTTGCCCAACCATTTACTCTTTATGCTAAAAGACTATTTCTGTAGTACAAGTTTAGATACTGCTGTACACCTACTTCTGGGTAGAAGCTTCAGGAACTGGCACAAGGAGACAGAACCAGTAATATCTGAGATTTTTTTTGAGACTGCAAAACATGGTTGATACAAAGGCTGGTTTCATACTTGGTAACTGTCAAATAGAAAACCCCTATAATAACCAGAATTGATATCTCTTAGAGAAGCTTTCATGAGAATTTGTGAACAGCTATTTCATTTTTGAATGCTAACAAATGTTAATCAAAATTAAATTTCTCAGGTAAATGAACAAGATTTTTTCTAAGCTTAACCTTTGCTTTCTCTGCTCCTGTAAGGCTCAATCTGTTTGGACATACTGATTCCAGGGGAACAGCATCATTGCCAGTGGAACTTAAATTAATTTGGAGAGAGCACTCTGACCAAGAAACGGCCAGTCAGGTAATGTAATTATAAAACGTGTCCACACAGTGGGCCAAGACAACGAAAACCTTGAGAATAACTCCCCTCATAGAAAAATCCTAAAAGCTGTTTCCACTGGCTTTTGCTGATTTTTGTCTGAATTGTGTTTGGTTTGTTCTCAGATTCCACATCATACTGTCACATTTCTCTCTCATTCATCATCTCCGTGCAAGAGACCTGCGGAATAAACCAGGTCTGTTACCCTCAATGTCTATCAGCTTCCCCAGCCAGCACAGACAGGCCCTGTGAACAGCTAACTGCTTTTCCCTGTCCTATTAGTTCTTGGGGAAATAATGAAACTTAAAGATAATTTGGGGGGTTGAAAGTGTATATCAAGTTTTTTTCTTTCCAAAATTCTTCTTGAAGTTACTTTCTGAATAATCTTTGCAAATAATTATTCTTAGAGTGCATTACAAAGAAGGACAGCAGACAGAGGCAGGCTGGCTGACCACAAGACATTATGCTGAGTGAAACATCTCATTTTCTCAGAACAAACTGGACTGCACACATTCTTCCATGTTTCTCGGAACCTTGGGAGTAACATTCAGAAATGTCTATTTTCATAATATCCAGTTAGAAAATTGTTTTCCATTGAAATTCTACACACGTTCTTGAACAAAAAAAAAAAAAAAATAAAGAAAAGGAAAACTTTTTTTGCCTATCAATAGGGGAACACAGAATTACAAGACACTTTTTCCAGTGAAGGAAGACAGTAACACTGACAATTCTTAGCCCAGCTTGGCGCTGTAGAAGGTTCATTATCAGCTTTAATGGTACTGGGCAGGAAGAGAGCTAATATGTGTAAAGAGTCTGTCACCTCTCATTAACATTTTAAATCACTGAGGCTGCTAAACTCATGCAGTATTAATAGCATTTGAGGAAGCAATCCTATTGATCAGAGAGACTGAAAACAGAAGCTTTCTTGTTTTGTGGCTTCTAAGCACAAAACTATAAATGTCTGCTAAATAATTTCAGGTGGAGCAGGTTAATTCATGACATAAGGCAACCAGAGAGTGCTCTGCCAGTAACTTGTTCTCTTTTGTACAGTAAAAGTTCTATTTAAGTGACTTGATTAATTCTGATTTCTGCATCATGACATGTAAAATGACTTACTGGGAAGCCAGCCTCAGAGCACCCAGGATTTTAAGGCTAACTCAAAATGTCACTGGGTACCTAAAGGAAGGCAGTGCAAGTCAAGGGCTGCCAAGTGTGGTTTACTCTGGACATGGAATTGTACTTGGGAAAGGGTTCCCTCCTCCACACCCAACCCTTCTCCTTCTTACATTCCATTGTATTGTTCCAACTTTCCTGACTCATTTTTTGAAACCATTGTAGATAGTGCATATATGGTTCAGGGAATATATGGAACACCTGATGCAGACACTTCCTGAAAAATATTCTGTTTTAAAAGAGAGGTTTTATTTCCTTATCTGAGACATTAAAAAACAACCCTACTCAATCTGGGTATTTGATAATTACAAATTACACTGCATTAAAAAAAAAAAAAAAAAGGAAAGAAATTAAAATTTCAAAGTACAAAAAGCCAAATCATATATTGGATAAAAAAACCCCATTTATGCCACTTGGAGAACACATTGTATCAGTAACAACCTGTAAGGTAGTGAAAGAGTAGTGTCCAGAGCCCCATTTGCCTGTTTTGCCTCAGTTGGGGGCAGGGTACTGGACGCATTAGCAAAAGGTCCTTTTTCGTATTTGAATCATTTTCAGGAATTGAGAGGTGTTTTTATTTAAGTAGCTCTAAATGAAGTCAGATATGCAAAATATGGCAAACAAAGTTGTCAGAGACAGAAATACAGAAAAAGAGAAATCAATAGTAAAACAAAACCAGCTTTTTCTTTTTTTCCAACAAAAAGGAAGAGAAAGAAACAAGATGTCAATTGCCCCAGTACAATGGAAGGATATAAATATGGGCATAAACATTTTAAATTTTTGTCATCTTGGCTAGAACTCAATTTCTTTTTTGACTTCAAGCATAAAATGTAAAGATCTCAAAGTGGAAACTGTAAAATACAAGCATAAGAGAATAGCATGGGCATGCAAAGTCAGTGCTGGAAAAACAAACAAATAACTTAAGGTACAATTAGCAAGAGACAAAGGGTAAAATGAAGTTCTAAAAATACACTTCAGAATAAGAGGAGGACCAAGAAAAACTACTGGTTGGGCAGCAGCTTGGACGTGAACTCAAACTATTGACATGTTGTGCCAAGAAGTCTGTTTATTGACAAGCTTTATTGACATTTGTTATCATGAAGGTCAATTATAATTCACTGGTTCCTGCAAGTAAAAGCTATCTATAAAATAAATAAAATTATATATATATACATATATGAAAAGGGAGGCACAATGCCAGGACAGAATAAGAAAAGAAAATATTAGGAAAATATGTAGGTCAAACAATTCAAAGTTAGCTATGCCATATTACATTTGCCCAAAGTCTTGGAAAAGTGGATGAATATCAGAGCTGTAACTGCTTGAAAGCTGTTACCAGAATTATTTCAGAAAGGACATGATGGATGCAGATGGGTACAAAAGCCCTTACAAAAGCAAAAATTATGCCTGCTGTAAAAGTGTGAGGAAAAAATGATAGCCTAGTTATTTTAATTTTCTTTACTTTTTCAGTTTGTAAGTCACCTAAAAGGAAACCAGGACATGAGTAACTAAGCGTGGATTCGTCAAGAGCAAGGCACAAGGTAACAAACCCTGTTGTATGGGAAATAATTGATGCCACATTTCATGACTTTAAAAAGACTTTTGGCATCTTTGCACAGGACTTTCTCCTGATAAAACCAAGAAACATCATCTGAACAGTGTTACTACAGGGTAATTAGCTCTAGAAAAAAATTGTGCTATAGCTATCAGTGCCTACAAGGACAAAGGCAGCTAATGGAGGTCTTGGTCAGCACTGAATCCAGTACCATTCTGTATTTTCATCATTAATCCTGATGTCAGAAGAGACACTGCTCCCATAACGCTTCATGGAATCATAAAATGTCCTGAGTTGGAAAGGACCCTCAGGGATCATCGAGTCCAATTCTTGGCCCTGCACAGAACAATCCCCAAAACCCCACCATGTGCCTGGGAGCATTTGAAGGTGTGTCTAAGCTGAGAACATCTGCAGGTACACTGGGAGACACAATTAGAGTCCAAAAAGATCTCAGTAGACATGGTTTGCAAAAGATTAACTGTGACTCAGGGATAGCTGTATTATTCTTACTCTCAGAAATAATGAACTGCAGAAACGTAAGCTGGAAACAGCACAACAGCTCTGAACCAAAGGATCTGGATCAGAAGCTCAACCTGAATCGACAAAGCTATTGCAAATAAAAGCAGGTATCATACTGGAAGCCTCATAGCCAGAATAAAGCATGAACTGAATTCCATCTGAAATGATCTTTTTGCTTTACTTGCTTTTGATGGATTACTGTTTAGTTGTGGACATTTTCTGCAGATTAAAAGATGCAGTTAATTAGAAAGAGCAGCATTCTTGAAAACAATCTGCAAGACTTAAATATTGGACCTTAGTCTAAAAAAGACTTCAAAAAACCATTACATAAAACAAATATGCATTTATATTCCAAAAGTGGAGCTTTGAGTTAAATATCAAATAAAACTTTGCAGAGGTAAAGACAAATATGCAAGGAAAATAAAAAATCCTGTATAGCTTTGGAAACTGGTTAGAAAAACATCTGTCAGGAATGGTTTAGTTATGACAGATCCTGTATTTAAGACAGTTTCCTGAGGTTTTTTTCCAGACTCTTTTCCACTTATTATTTTATCTTATAGTAATCATAAACCACAAAAGTAGACAAAAATATAATTTCATCAAATCCTGTTAAACCTGTTAAATATGTCAAGATTTCAACTAGCTTTTTCTCAAAATTTTGTAAACCCAGAATGCTGCCTAAGCCAAACAGACTCAGTTATGTCCCTGTCCCATTTCCACTCCAAGAGGTTGTAGCAGTTGTTTCGTTCTCTTCCTAAACCTTCCTCTTTCCCTTCTGAACTTTCAGCTGCATCAACCAAACATGAAACGTCATCGCGTGTGCCTGTGAACTTATGAAATGAGAATTAACCTGCTCATAAAGGACTACAGTATCAGGTCAAAAAACCCTGTACATTATAAAAATCTGCACCAATAGCCTGAAGGAGATATTCCAACACATGAAGGTACAATGTGGAGCAACCTCAATACTTGGGAAGTATTAGATACTAATTAAGCAAATGAAATAAAGATCCCTCTCTGAATAACCTCTGTCCATGTCAACCTTAAACCAACAGTATGCTCTCACGGTTATCTTTAATTGGAATTCTGTGTTCCAGCGTAACACGAGTGATTTCCACATCCTGACAACTGCAGGTTCAATTACCATGACAACACAAACACATAATTACATACATGCCTTGAAAGCCAATGTAGAGGAGTAGAAAGCATCTAGAGAACTTTGTGTGTGTTAGCTGCATTCTAAACAAACAGTCTTTTAAATGTATTTTTACAGGGGATCATAATGGTCAGCAAAATAGTGAATTCAATTTATTTGAATTCAACAAAATGTAAGTTCGACAACAAGGTTACCTCAAACTTAATTTTATTCAATTCCATGAGAAAAACCTCAAGAAGTTAACAAAAAAACCTTCCCTATGCAGTTCAGATTTTGAGTAGAGATTTAGTATAATTATAAATACTTCTAGGTTGTTAGAGAATGATTTATGTAACTGGTTTCATCCAGGAATTTAGTATCGAAAGAAATAAGTTGATTAGAATACTTATGCAAAGACAATTACAAGTAATTTAAAATCTCCTTTTTGGTAATATAGCTTTCCTGTATGGGCTTAAGAAGCTTAAAGAATTGTGTCTTCTAGACACACAAGATTTATTTTTAGAACATACTTTTTTAAAAAAATCCCCATTTTTTTTCTTAAATATCATATCTTATTCATCTCTGTTCCCATAAAATATTTCAAAACAGTTATGAATAATCCTAATTTCAGTCTGTGTTCCCATTTAGTGCTAATTTTTTATCCCTATGGTGTTATCAACAAATATTGCCATTATCAGCTATTATCAGCTGTGGCAGCTTCTGAGCCAATAAAAGATATCTTTAGAGGACTGATGTCACCAAACTCATTAAACAGGAAACTGAAGTTGGCAGCTAAGCTGGGCATTAGTTTCAGCTCTTGAGCAGGGAGCAGAGTTTATTACTGCACTTCTGAGAAATCTGTCCAATTCATCAAGTTCTATCAGTGCAATGTCCCTCACTGACAGTGTTTTGGGATGCTGGAAAAAGATTATTTTTGCTGTAAAATGTCAAAGTGAAATGGAGTTATGTCTTCAGAAGTATGGGACTGGGCACTGACTATTTTCCCTAGAAAAAACACCCACCTTTTCCCAGGACACGGAGCCTTTCACCCTTACAAGCTCTGGTTTGTCAGCACATGGAATTTGGCCACTGCTCCCAAATTCAGATCAGAAGCTCCTTGTTGGTGACACTTAAAGCTCACCAGTACACGGCAGCAGCTTTGATATTCCTACTTTCCCAAACTGTTGTCCTAAAGGAGCTTGAGCAGGTAACAAATCTGAACCAGAAACAGGAAATTGCACTCACCTTGCTGATTTCAAAGAGCAGCACTTACATTATTAAATCAACAAGAGTATTCATATGCCTTACTTGTCCAGATGAATAAAATGAATATGTGTGAATATCCTTCAGAAAATGATACAGAAAAGAAAATCTCGCACAGGTATGAAAACATTAAACAAGCACTTCCACTGGGGGGAGAAAAGAAGACAGGACATTCTGAGTTCATTTAAATGAGTGACAATACTCTGCTGGACCCTTAATGGAAGCAAGATTTTATCAGAGATAAGGATCAAAGAGACAGAGTGAGCTAGGGTAAGAAAGAGGGAAGTTATTTCTGAGAGCAATGACTTAAAATAGACTTCATCCAGTCTTGCTGTGACTAAACAAGTGTCTTCAATGAAAACAGAGAGAGTAGAAAGACTAGGAATTCTCTGACAATGTACGTCACCACAGACTGTTTAACCCCCTCTTAGCCCCCACAATTCCCAACAACCCAGTAGGAGATTTTGTGGAAGTTCTTCAAGGTGATGACTTCAAGCCTCCAAAACACTGAAACCAATAGCTGCACCACCAAGGTAGGGTGTCTCTCAACATGTAGCCTTGGAGCACAAGAAAGATGTGCAGACATTTGGGACCAAAGTGAATTTTTTCCCTCATGTGGTAGTCAGGAACAGAAATATTTCTGTTCTAATTTAGATGTATAAACCCATACAACTCAGTATTAATATGCCATATTCACCCAATTTTGTAGGTAAAACCATTTGACCAGGCAAAATATTCAGACCACAAATCAGCCTGTTAAATGACTAAGAAAAAAAAGAGAGGATTAAGAAGAGTTTGCAAGTGCTAGAACAAAACCAGTAGCTTTGCAAGCAAAGAACCAAGATAATGGTCAAATATTTTAAACAAAATAAACAAATTAGAATGGGTAAAATTGCCTGGTGGGGCTTTCCTCACAGGACTGAGGTAAAAACGGTGGAGAAACAGCCCTGCCAGTGCACTTGCCAGTGATAACTGAGGAGGAAGCAGTGATGTGGGACTCCCTTGCTGCCCCTGGGGACACAGGGTTGTTCCCCTCCAGACCACACAGGATCAGACACTCACATGCACACTTGGTACTTAAACAGCATTCCCAGGCAGGGTCAGGCTGTACCTTTGGACAATTTTAATGGGATAATGAAGTCAAGGGTTTTTGCCATTTTCTATGCAGTGACAAAATCACCAGATTGCTTGATGTCATAACAGATAATTTAACCAACTCCCAGTCAATCATTTGTAAAAGTTTATATTCACTAGGAATTTTAATGTGCTTGTCAGAGACCTTTGGTAATTTTACTATGCTGTCAAAAAGGTGTCTTGGATGGGAAACTGCTCAGGTAAAATTGCATTTGGCAAATGTATTAAATCAGTGTTGCCAAGAAAACTTGGCACCATCGCATTCATAGTGGGGAAGGGGGGTTGTGGTCCCTTCCTGACAGCTCCACTCTGCTGCTCCTTCCCTCCTCACAGTTTTCCCCTGCCCCAGCCTGGGTCCTTGCCCAGACCGCAGTCCTCCAAGGACAGCTCTTCATGGGGGCTGCAGCTCTCCAGGACAAACCTGGTCCGGAACACACTCTCCACGGGCCACAGCTCACTCAGGGAATAACAGACTGCTGGATATTCCTGGAATGTACCTCACAAGTCTTAAACAGAGAAACTGAAAATGTATCTTTAGCTGCTGCTGAAAAGCAAGGTCCTTTATTTTCTGCCATCCTTCTCCACTACTCTGAGAGAAGATTTTACAACACATAGACCTAGTAGATTATCGTCTGAAGTAAATCTGACAAAAGAACAGTGTGGAAGAGTACAAAGACAGCTTGCCAGGGCATTTATCTCTTCTACTTAAGCCTAGAAACACAGAATAAGTATATATATATATCCTCCCAAAAGGCTGAAAATAGTAATAGGCAATCCCAGTGGCTTGAGATGCTGCCTAGAGAGAGTGTGCTCCTGTTCCAAAATCACAGAGAGAAGGGAAAGGTCTTTGTGCTCACTGTGCTGGGGCTCACTTGAGATTCTTCAAAAAGGAACACTGCAAGAACCTGGCTGTCTTGTGTGCACTAGGTACAGGAATTGAAGGATGAAGCCACAGTACATAGCATTGCCTACTCTCAGAATGGTTCAGCACAGCAAGTGAAGATAGGTCAGGAAAAATAGCAGGACCATTTCTGACAAATCGGAAGAAATCAGAAAAATATATGTCCCCACTCTGGCATGGCTCCCTTTAATGCGCAGACACAGTTGGGGCAATTAGTATTTTAACAAAAATATATTATAAATGAGATTACACATCTTCCATAGTAAATTATCTCAGCAAATACTTTTTTAATCTATGCAAAAACTTAACCTCAAGAATATGCACTTCATTATCTAGCTAGAAGTTCAGGCACTGTAGTTTGGAGATATACCAGGAAAAAATTGGATTAAATAGGAAAAATATTAAAATGTTATGTCTGTTGAGCACATGGGAAGCTTCAATAACTCATATAAATTGTTTTTAAAAATAAAATTTAAGAAGATGCAGGTACACTTAATCAGCATGGTCCACTGAATACACAGAATTCCTGGCCTGGGCCGTACCCTCACTTCACTTCACAAATTGCTTCTTGCCTCATAGAAGATAAATACAGATCCACAAAATTATTTTAGGTACATAACCCTTTGTTTATCATATCTGGGATTTGGAAAGAGATGGTGGATCTCAAGTTCCTGAAATATAGAGAAATAGAGGCATTCCTCTTTTATCTACATATATTTCTAAAAAAAGCTAAGTGTTTGTACGGTTATGAAGTGCAAACATGGCCTGAATCTTGTTTTCTAGTTCAGCATGTCACTAAAAATAAGTGGCCAAAAGTTCTTCCTTCTGAATTTGGAAACAGTTTCTTGCATGTGATTTATATCAGCCTCCTCATTACAGAAAACCTTGTCACTATATGACTGTATGCATAAGAACAATTACAAAAATTCAGAATTCTCAGTGCTTTCTGTAGATGAGCTGATGGGCTGTGAAAGGTGCTGGAGTGGCAGCTCTGAGAAATGAAGTCCTCCTCTGAATTGATACAGTACAGGAATAGCAATGGAATTTTGGTTTGCACCTTCCCGGGTATGTAATTCATCCCTGATCCTGAGAAGTGCCCATTTCATCATTACCCCTTCACTGACACTGCTCCCAGTGCACCAGGCTGCTCCTCGTTAGGAGCACTCTGAGAAAGAGCATCAGCTCCAAGCAGCCCAGAGCACACGTGGGAAGAGCCCTCCCATGTGGGGCTGAGCCTCCCCTCTCCCCCAGCATTGTCAGCAATGTATTTGGTAGAGTTGCAGGCTCACGTTTTCTCCGATTGAAGGACAGAAATTAAAAATATCTCCTAGAAGTTAAGGTAATTAAAGAACATGCAGCAAAAAATACCTGGTCATTTAAGCACTTTGTACGTTCACACTGTCTGCATAAGAGGCAATGAGTTATGTTCTTCACAGATGCGATTTTTTTGGTTATTTTAAAGGAATGGGACATTTGGATTTGTTTTCCCCTTTAGAAATATTAGGTACCATTCCAGTGTTTGATACAATATTTGGGGGGAAAAAATCCCTACCCCAAGTCACCTGTGTTTTGCTGCCCAATTGAAAAAGTATTAATTATGGAAGGAGAAAAAAAGGCTGGAATGGATACAAAAAAGTTACACATAAATTTGTTGAACACATTACTCTATTGTTCAACAACAATGCAGTTTTTACCTTAGAAAAACAATTCCAGTGTTAAGAACAACAGAATCTATATTTACTATAAAGGGAGGTTTATCAAGATAAAGTAGGATCCAGTGTTAAAATTCTCATCTGATGGTAACCATCACACAAGAAATAAGCATGAAATATTTCTGCATGTCTTCTGTCTCCTAATTCAGAAGAGATAAGGGTGAAGAAGGCAAATAATTTCACACACTAGTGAGGAAAGTAGAAAACGAAAGGGAAACAAGAAGCAAGAGAAAAGTAGGCAGAAAAGTTAGATTTTTAAAACCCTAAGTTAAATTTAAATTATGTTTATAATCTGGGAGACACGAACACTCTGATTTTAAATCTATCATGTGAAGTGTCTATATACACTTTAAAAACCTTTACTTAGAGACTTTTGAAGTAACATCTTTGAATTTGGATGGGCATGGACAAAACAGAAGTAAAGGTTTTCTGGGTGCCATTTCGTAACTGTAGGTAAAATTCATACTCTGTGACTGCAAAACAAAGAGCAGGCAAAGCTTGCTCTAGGAAATCTCAATGGGATTTTTAGTCAGTCCTGTTGTGGAAAATGTACTGAATAATGGTATTTGATATACAGTGTCTCCTGAAAACTGACAGTGTTGGAATTTCCCTTCCTTAAAGCACATATCTGATATATGGGCTCCTTTTTTTTCCCCCTGTTCATTTATATGTGTGTGGTTTTCCTTTTAACCCCTCACCCTTTTAAAATTTAAATAAAACTCTGGGGGGAAAAAAAGCAACAGAAGATCACAGGATGTGAAGATGCCATTCTGGGAACTAGCAAGCAGTCTCAACAGTGAGCGAAGCCAAGTGATCTTTCAAGTGGGCTATTACTGTAGTTGTGGGAGCAGAATAATGAAACTGAACAGAATAATTGGCCTAAATATCTGGTTAGAGGGCTGGCACAGAAAAAAAGAGCATGAAAGGCTCTACTAAAACCACAGAAAGGTGGGTGTTCCTGCCATCAGCACAGAAAAGAAGCACTGGAGAAGTCTGTAAACTAAAGAAGAGGGGGAGGGGAATCATTGGAAAGAAATCCAAGCAGACGAGGGGGAAGGGGGGGAAAATGCCCACTAAATCTGAAAGTTTAGAGGAAAAGAAAGCAGCTGATTGTATTTGCTGACATTCCAAGGATGGCAGTTGGGAAACAGCAATCAGAGCAGCAGTATCAGGAGGTACACACTCTAAGAGCAATATGGGTGGCTTCTCAGATATATTTGGGAACACTTTATGTATCTGTAAAACAAAGACAAAACGTGTATATATATATATATATAAAAGAACTATCACTTCGACTATCACTTCAAAGAGAAAAGAAACAACCATCCTCTCTTAATTGGTCATTTCCATCAGCTGAAGACTTATCATATGACTTCTGAATAGAAAAGCAGTGAAGTCAGTAAACTCAGATGTTATGATCATCGACGTCAACACTTATATCAGAAAACATCTGACAACGGAAGACCCAGTTTAACCGTGCTCTGTATCTGTATATCAGAGATCCTTGCGGTGATTGAGGTGAAAGATTAGGCTACCAGCGTTTTCCACACCCTTACTATGAGCTTCTGACAGTAACTCTGTAAGTGACCATAAACAGTCCAGCCCCAAAGGTATCCTATTTTCAGTTCTGATTACAGAAACACAAAGTGCAGCTAATATTCCTGTTAATGAATGATTATTAAAATGACAGCATCAATAGATGAGAATTGGAATTACATCACACTTTGAAAAACTATGGTGAGGTATATTCTGTATAAATAGAATTCCCAATTTTAAGTGACAAAGCAGAAAATAAGTAGCTTTTCATTGTCTGGTTTGTACTAGAGTTTCATAAAATCAAGATCCATTAGCAGAAATCCTAATACAAGGGGCATGAAAGTGCAAAGAACCTCAATACAGAGAAACATGGCCCTAAAAAAGAGGAAAACTAATATAAGCTTCAAGCTTTTTCTAACTATCCAGCAAAACTGGCTCATTTAAAATTTGAAATGTCGAGATGATATTTTGAATACTAATCCATATGTCAAGAGCTAAATAAAAGCAGCTAAAGGCAAGTGATTAAAAAAGAAAATTATGTGTTAGTATCACAAATACTGAGAAAAAAACATATTTCTAGGTAAATATGAAAAATATATAGGAAGAGATAATATCTTTAGTAGACCAGCTGCTATGATTGGGAGCAAAAGACATATTTTGGGGTGCAAAAGCCATTGTGTCAAGCACACATAATTCTGAAGGCATCTCAATTTTTAAAAATTCTTACACAAAAAGGTGCCACTGCTTCACTTGCATCAATAGCTGATGGCAGCTACAGCAGTGCTACTGGATCAAAACATGAGTGCCCAAGCAGCTCAGAATAGACTGGTTAATACAGACTTATTCTAAAGAGAAATAATTCCTAAGAAAAAGACATTGATGTCAGAGGAAGAAAGAAATGATATAGGAAAGAAGTTGAGATGATGTATTTTTACAAACATTCTTGGATCAGATTTATTTATTTTATTCAATTGCTGTTGGATACTGCATGTAAGTCCTGCATTCATTTGGGCAACCCTACCACCTTACATATATCCTTCACACTGTTATATTCTGGAAGAAACATCCATTACTATTATAACATCCAAATACTGTTATAACATCTTGAAGATATTACCACTTTCCCATTTCTCTCATTTTTTATGCAGAGAAACTATGGAAAAGGAAAAAAAAAAAAGAGAGAAATCCCAGGACCATTGAAATGGCATAATTATCACTGAATTAGATTGAATGGGAGCTCCACCTGAGCGAGTTGAGGTCATACACAAATTCTGTGCTATAGCAAAGGACTGTGTGTAATTTTCAGAGTAGCCAGCACACCCAGGAGTATCTGAGCTTATCTTCTTTTTCACAGCTAATGCTGCTCCTAAAAAGCTTTCTGGTAACTCCTTCACCTTTGGTACTTGGCTGAGAAGAAAAACAAACTAACAGAACTGAGCTGCACTACAGTGTAGCTGCACTGACCCTGCACACCCCACTGTCATGACTTCTCTTGTTAAGAGATTCTACTTCCCACCCAGAACTGCTGAGGGTTTCAAATGATAAAGCAGTTTAGTAAAAGTAATTTCTTTTACTGGAACTGAAGGAGCTGGAGCTGGTGCTGTTTTGATTCACTTTTCCAATGTAGCTAATTCATAGTCCACCTCATAAAAGTAAGTTAAAAGCATGGTATGAAATATATAAAGTAACAAAAATAATAGGTGTACATTCAGAACTCTGAGCAATGGCTCTTTGAATCCCTTTTTCTTGTTTGAGCTGCAAAGCTTCTTAAAAATTACTAACTCCCAGAAAAGTGAAACCTGGTGGTGCTAAGACTACACATCACTTTGTCACCAGGTAACTTGCATTTAATCTCAAAATCTCCTGTTTACATCTATGGGGTTTGCATTAGTGCCTCTCTGCCCTTAAGCAATGATAAAACCAGAATCACTGGAAAGGTATTCTGTAGACAGGTGACGATTTGGAAAAGCTGATACTTTTGTAGATGCACAGTCTCAGCCTTCTCTTTGGAACACAACCAAATACTATTGAAATTCCAAACATGCATAAGTAATGCATTTTTAGATAGATCCTTCCCACATGAGGTTACAATTTAACTATTAGGTTTCAAGGCACCTGTACAATCATCTAGTCTGACCTCTTGCCCTACAAAATCTGCAGAATTCAGCAAGTGGGAAGAATTCCTGGTTAAAATACAGCCAGGGCCATGCTTCTGGACTTAGTCATGAAATGAGACAAAACTGAGATGTATAGTGATAGAATACATCAGTGTTAGTATTCATTTAAATTATTTCTTTGTGCTCCTACACAAATATGGGGTAAAAATAAATCACGGACTGAGAGTGCTATTGCATTAATTCTTAGTTTGTAATTTACCAACATTTTATATAAGAGCAGTCCTGGAGAGCAGTCTGGAAATACAAGAAAGTGTTTCATAGAACTGTTATATAACTTTGTTGAATAGGATACTGTAAATAATTAATCCAAATAAAAGACCTGGGGGATCTTTTGGCAGGAATTAAACATGAAAAGAAGAGCAATTGGCCTCTGTCTTTTTTTTTTGGAAAAAAAAAAAAAACAAACCCCAAGACACCAACAGTGATGCAGAATCTCAGAATTTTTGTAGGGCTTGTACTGATGTAAGTTCTAAAGATAAAGTTTATTGTGTGTTAAACGTCTTTTCCAACCTAAATCACTCTATGACACATAAAAAAGAAATTAGGGCTAGTTACGTAACCGTTGTCTAGTACCTCTCGTAAAAGAACCGCTCATCACAGTATTTCAAACCAAGCAGATTTCAGTCTTTGCTTCAGAGATCCACAAACATGTATCTGTGCCTCAAAATGGATATTTCAATAAATGATCACTTTGTCTCAAGCAAAATTTTATTAAGGTTCAGTTCAAACCCAAGAACATCTCTTATAACTTACTGCAACACAGTAAGCTGGATCATAAAGGAGATGCTGAAATAGTTTTTAAAAATTAATAAGGTTCTACCTGGCTAAATCAGGTTACTGTATAAATCATTGCTTTGCGTTCATCAGAAGTCAGCTGTCATCCACCATCACAAAACAGTTTTGTCTTCCTGAGCCTCCAGAAACCACTAAAAGTGAAAATAATCCTTGAAAACAAAAAAAGTGAGAACTTCCTTATGGGACTTTTTTCAGTGTGTATTTAGTTTCGAATCTTTTATTGCATAATGTCTGTAAAACTTTTACTGGCTAAGCAAATCATGTAGAAAGTTGCTTTGAAAAGCCATAAGCCAGACTCATCTCTGGTAAAAGCTATCAGTTACCATCAGCTTGTTACCTGAGCAGGGAATCCATGTTCCTGCTTCTCTTAACATCCAACATTTCCTAATTCAGCAGCTTCACCAACATAACACCAGCAGAGCTGTTTCCACAGAGCATAGTCACTGTGGCAGTGATAGTCTCACCTCACATCCAGACCCATTGTAGCAGCATTTCTGCTTTTCCAGGAATGGGAAGAGAGGGGAAGATCAGTACTGCAACTACAGACCCAAGTACATTACATGTTGCTTTTTATTTTCTCAGGCCGTAATATAAACAGCATAGGCAAAATGTTCCCTGGCTGTGAAGTTATTGAAGCTTCAGAGCAGAAGTGTTTAAATGTGTCCAAGGAACATCAGTGATCCATCCCCACCACAACTAAAATCCTGACCAACTCCATTACTGCAAATGTTCAGCTGTCAAGATATACAACAGGAAGTAAGTAGAGGTTTTGGATGTTTTAATCTGCTGTACTCTCACTGCAGGGGAATTTTCCTGCTTCAGGGCAGGAGGGGAAAATAAACCTATTCTAAAAGTCTTGGTAAACATTTATTTTAAATATAGATAAAGATTGGGATTCCTGACAAAATCATGAACTTTGCTGGTTATTTCAAACATCTGTTAAAAGTTGTCTCTCATTTTCAAAGTTCTTCATTTACTTTTTTCCATTCACATAATCAGCTGATCCCAAATTGTTCCTCCCACTTTTACAGAATCTTAGGAATTCTTCTATGACTCAGAAGCCTTCTCTGCACCTTCTTCCTTTTCAAGCTACTTGCTTGTACCTCTGCTTCACTGGCTTCATAATTACAAATCTGATCTGAAAATATTTCTTCTCTTTCCTAATATTTTTCTTAGCTTTTCTAGTGAGATTACTTCGCTGACCATTATGCACAATTCTCTTTCCTGTTGTACTTAAACCTACTATGCTTGGAAATCCAAGTATGTTAACAAAAGCTTTGAAGAGCAGTGTGTGCTGTATGCACAAATGGGATGTGTAAATTATGGGGATTGCTAACAAAAGTGTGAGATTACAGGGGCATTACTGGTAGTTATAGGGAAGCATTAAGGTACTTAAGGCCACAAGTCTCAACTAGACCTCAACAGGGTTTGTATTCCTAAAACTCTTCCGTGAGCTTTTGTTTTGTTTTAAATACTACAACTAGTACTAAAAACCCAGCACTTCATTGTACTATAGTCTTACCCAAAATTCATCATTAAGGTTCAATACCTTTAAGTAAAATAGAGATACAAGAAAATATTCACAACAGAAATGTGGGTAATTTACACTGAAAAATAAATAGAAAGAACTGAAACTTCTGAATATACTGAAGTTCATAATTAATTAAAGACAAAACCAAAAGATTCTCTCTGACCCTTTAGTAACACTGTTTTCCTATTTTCCCTTTTACCTTCCTTTCATAACATAGTTGTCATGTTACTTTTACAGAAAGGTAATTTTGGTTTGTTGCTTTGTTTTGTTCTGCTTTTAAAACTGCTCTAAGCAGTTTGAAGACATGAACTAACCATGCATGGCACTTTAGATCTACAAAAAAATCCCAAAGCAGAATTTCATAACTTTGTATGTGCACAGTGAACACTCAGACACTAACTACAAGGATATATACAATAACATATTCAATAATATTATCTCTTCTAAGTATACAAGATCATCAAGAAAACTGCAGAGTCTCCCAGTAAACAATTTAGGTATATTTTACTGTACTTATCTCTAGCCCTGTTCATGTTAGTCTAAGAAAATTTCAATAACTTCTATTCATTTTCAGCTAAGACTCCAGTGCAATGCTTTCACATAACACAAATTTTTTCTTTTCAAAGCCTCTATGGGAAACCTTAACCCCAAGTGCACCTATGTTTCCATCTGGAGAGTGCCAAGTTTCAGGGATTTGGCAGACTTGCACACACAAGAGTTTATTAGCTCTGTAATTAATTTTATGTGCATGAAAGCATAAATGCATATTGGGTACACATTTCATCATCTGCTTCTTTCCTTTAATGAAGATCGTGATTCCGTAAGATGAAGGAAGAAAACAAAGGAAGGAAGGAAAGAAAGGAAAGAAGAAAATTCTCCTTTATGCTGACTCCCTGTAGTAGAGATTCAGACCAGTGGTTGAAGAGGTGCTGAAGAAAAATTAGCTGCTTGTCTCTATTTTGCACAATACTAAATACTGCATCAACATACACCACTCAAAATACTCCATATAATCAAAATTTCATCTCTGAAATAATAAAGTACAAACGCCTATAACCTCTGCTGTGTCTGATGCATTCCCACTATGGGGAGACTGCTAGTGAGAGTATCTGGTGTTTAAACTCATTAGTAAAGTGAATAAGCACCAGCCTCTCATACCATTAAGCATATCATGGAGAAACTCTTTTCAAGAGAAGTGGGTAACTGGCACTATTTCAAATAAAAATCATCACCATCATCATCATCACAATTCCTGATTAGAGATGAATAACCAAGGAGGAAAACATACAACATTTCACAAGTTTCGGAGGTACTCTACTTTCACTGTTCAGGTTTTTAATTCCACTTGCCAAACATTGTTTGATTAAGGGCTGAGGTTTTTTGATAGTCTCTTTCATTTCTCAGAATGACAGGAATTCATTCTATCAAAATTGTTTTGCATTTCTAGCAACAGCGAGAACCATGCAAATAGCGCGAGTTGCGACTTCACCTACTAACAAATGCAGCCAGTAACAAAATGAGACACTAAACTGGAGACTGAAAAATTTCATTATTTTTTCCAGTTCCAAGTCATGTTCCAAAGCAGACTGGAGCTGCTGCAGACTTGCTCTTTTTAACTCAAGATCTTTTTTATAGAATTTTTTCAATTTGTCAATGCCATGCATTATTGCCATGTACTAATTTTGCAGGTGTATGCTTAAAATTGTTGTATTCTTATCAGCTCATTCCAAGCACAGTCACTCGTCTTATTTTATACTGCAGCCAGTTATACCTCTACAAAGTATTTCAATCTACAGCAGCTAATGATGCTTCCTCTTCACTGAGCTCCAAATATGGCAGGGAGTTGTACTCTAAGTCATTACAGTATTAGCAAACACATCGAAGACAAAAACACATTTATATTTCCCAAATCGATTGCATCTGAAAATAATAAGAATTTGGCAATGAATACAATTGTTTTGGTAATCTAATCTAGAAATTTCAACACCTGTTAGTCCTGAACAAAATTTTGCAAAGCACTTTTTGTTCATCTGCCTATCCTCTGTTTTGCACTCTGGTATTGTCAGATTGTTATGAGACAGCAGTAAAAATTAATCTGCAGTGTCTCTATTGCCATAATGCAAACAATCCAGCAGGTCTCTTCATGAACTGCAGCAGCAAAAGCAAGCACCTCTCCATGCTGCACACCAGTGTGCATTTTTGCAGGTTTGATAAGGCTTCCAGTAGAGTTGCAGTGAGAGGTATTTCCAGCTGCCGTTTGATGGACAGTCTGATCCTGGTAAACCATAATCTGAAATAGAGGTTTAGACCGTGGCATATTTTTAACTTCCTGACATACACAGCACAGTCTGCTGTTGAGGAATTTTCCTCTCGCCAAAGTGATGAGCAGACAAGGCACCACTAATGCCACTCACGCTTTGCTCAGTGGGAGGTAATGCAAAAGCAACGCAGCGGCAAGTATTTTATTAATAATGTGCTGCTCCTTCTCCTCTGCCTCTCCCATCTCAGGTTCAGAGTTGGAAAATGATAACAGACAGGAAAGACTACATTCTTCTTCAAGCAAAAGGAGTGAAGAGAAATTTGGTAAGTGATTGCTAGGAGAACAGAATTTATTGAAAATGCACTGGGCTGAAGGTAAATAACTAACTGACCTCTGTATTCAGCGTGGTGCTGAGCAGCTACAGCCAGCGATAGAACCTGTGAGAGCAACAAATTCATCTCTCAGTTGTACTGATGTCACTGAGGGTCCTCCAAATTTACAGCTGGTGTTTCTCTAGCTCTGTAGTGATGACATCAACCTGTCTGTTCATTGATGCTGCACTTACTATGATGCACTGATTAAGTATGGGTATATTTAGCATCAAATACTGACAACAAAATGTATTCTATACTTACTGACATATGAAACACAGTAAATTACTTCCCCAAATACAACCAAAAGTTTAAAGCATCTGTTTCTTTGAATACATTTGATAAAACAATGTTACAAGGGACATGAACATTTTAATTACTCAAAAACATACAAATGAAGTGTTACAGAGATAGATTATGTAGGTATGAGAATTTAGTTACTCAGGATAACTTCAGAATCTTTCCTTTGTGATATTTCTTAATTTTCAAACAAAAGAATTTCCCACCACATACCTCTATGTCTGGATCTAACATAGACTGGTTTTGACTCTAAATACTGTACTGATGACACAGCATAGATTAAAAGCAAATATTGTGAAGAATACAGAGCTTCAGAGTTCCCAGTCATACATCCGTATTTTTAGAAATGTTGTGGTAGGACTGCAATCCATGAACAGACAAGTCCAAACCCCAGCACATCATTAATAGGCTATTACAGCTCATAGAGCATTATCTGTCTGACAAACAATCCCTTTGCCATGTTATGAACTGACTACTCTATCGAACACGAATGCTGGTGTGATGCACATAACGTGCTTCTCCTGAAAATGGAGAACCAGGAAGTTTGAATGCAAAAACATGCAAAATTAATTTTTTGGGTATATGATTTATAGAAATATTTAAAAGGAGGGTTAGTCATTCCTGAGAAAGCAACACAAAAGCAATCAGTGTATGTCCAGTTATGTAAAGGACAATGGGAAATATAGACCTGCAGATCACACTCCCTAAACCCAACTCACATAATGTTTTCTATCTCATGCTGTTTCCATGCACTTTCTTTTACTAACTTCTATTAAAATGCTTGCCCAGTTAGCCTACCTGTAGCTGAATCAGCTCTTACCTTCCTTGGATTTTGCACTTTAAATTAGGAAAATGTTCACTTGCACAACAATTTAAAAGAAAAAA
>VYXC01002534.1:831856-874356 GCA_013397175.1 Platysteira castanea | reverse complement strand
GGGAGTCAAACAATGCCCACTGTAAATCAGACGGATTCCCCTGTGAGTACCATGAACACTGATATGCCACCTGCCAGTCACACATACTTCACACCTGCTGTCAAAGTGCAGTGAAAGCTTGCTTTGTTTGATTAGAAAATCCACAACTACTCTTACCAAGTGAGAGAAACTCACTTTATAATTAGTGTCATCCACACTATGCTCTAATAATTATGATTATCAGTTTAATGACAGAGTGATGCACATATACCAAGGTCATTTAGGCCCAGGTAAGAGAGTGTGGCACTGTACTCTGGTACAGATGTTGGGCACACAGAAAGAGAGCAGAATTTGAAAAGGGACAAATGAAAAGAAAAAGAAAAGAGATATGAAAATTATAAATGGCAGACTGGCATAGCCAAAGAAGGTGGAGTATGGGGGAAAAATGGGAATAAAGTTCACAGGGAAAAGAAATACCCAAGATAGTCTATCTAAATTTAGTTTTTATTACATATATCTTAAAAAGTAAAAAATAATGTGTTAAAAATGCCTAAGAAATTCTGTGTCTTGGTGCCCCAAGCAGAAGGTCTGCAAGCCTTTAACAGCTTGGTAGTCCAGTCACTGCACATGCAGGAACAAGCAGTGTAAGGTTTGGCCAGCTGTGCACATGACAACATAGAAACAGGATTTTGACTTAAACAAATGTTTAACAGCCTTAAAGGCATTTGACAGCTACACCACAAACCTTCTGAAAGCACAGCTATCTATTTCACCTTCTGTTCAGCTAGTGAAAGCACAGTTAAGAGAAAGTACAGCCAGATTTCTGCAGAAAGGATATGTTAAATGGAAAAGTTTCTTTATGTCCCATGTACCAGCTGCTTTGGCTCATCCTATAAGATAAAGCTTTCAATATAATCTTCTATCATGAGGCATTTTAACCCCAGAGTGGAAACCTGAAGAAAGCAGTAGGCTTAAACATCTGACAGAAGAAACTACAAAAGCTTCAGGGTTTCTCTGGCTTATAGAATGGGAATAGTTTAGGAACACAGGCAAAATAAAAGGTTGTATACTCCAACTGACAGTGTATTTCTCAAACACTGAATAATTTTGCTCCCTCCTGACTTCAAATACAGACATTCTGCAGAAGGGATAAAAACTGTAGTGCACCTGTTTTGCTTGAGCCCATTAGAACTCATTACCAGGAATGACCTTCCATACCCCACCACAAGGCTGAGCAATAGAAGATGCAGAGGAATAAGGTGTGGTAAAATGAACTCACCAGGCAAATCAAACAGATCTTTGATTTCACTCTCTGTGATGTCCAAGCTGGGACACATCTAGTTCTCCTTTAGCTCTGACAGGGAAGCACAACTGTGGGAAGAAACAAAGTTTGAGTTGTCTCAGAGTAAAAATATATACAGCATGTTGTAAAGGAATTATGACATTTCATCTTGAAATGCTGTATTGTTCACCTAATAATAAAAATCAAATTATTCCACCCCTAGGCTCAGTCTTGTCCAGTTGCTGGTATATTACCTGTACCAATAATGCAAATTCCTTCATCCCACCTCCACTCTTACCAGCTCTTCCCACTAATTTTCCTTTCTCCTTGATAAAGACGAAATCTCTTAACAAAGCAGAGGTCTCCCGAGATCTCCCTTTCTGAATTTTCTTTAAAGGGCTTTTCAGGAGTAGAATGAGAGACATTATCAACCCATTACCAGCCCAGTTTGAATATTTCATTATGTTTGTCATTTTTCTCTAAAAATGAGAAATTTCACTATAGAAAGAACCTCTAAATATAAATTTGCAAAAGCCCCTTTGCCAACAGAGATACTAGTTCCTCTAAACAGGGACTGGGAAGAGTGAGGAATGAAATAAAATAAAATTTCCTTTCAGATAGCTTTCTCCTGAAGGTCACTAAGATCTGGATCTAGCAAAAGGTTCTTTCAAGATAGAAGAATTCAACCTCATGCAAAAACCTTATTTGTTCAGATGATATGAAAAATTAAATTCTAGTCATACCCTAATAAAGTCATTACCCTCTTTTTTTTGTTCTGGTGGTTTTGGTTTCTTTGAACAGCCTTTTTTGACAGAAAAGGGACAAAAAAAGAAACCATCCTTAAACCAAATCGTCTTCTATATACTAGACCTGTACACCTTTACTTTTACTGAGGGGACTTCTTTCCCCCAGTAAACCATCTAGTTGTTTTCTACCTGGTGGCTCCCCTTTCCATATTTGAATGTCCTACAGGCTGTCAGGGGCCTTGTGCTCTGCGGTGAATGAATTCAATTCCTTTACCAAACATAAAACTTTCCTTTTACTTCCACCTCAGGAAACACTTGTACAACAGTACAAGTACCTTAACCAAAACCTTTCTTCCATCCATTTTAAAGGAGGTTATTTCCTTGTAGTGTTACTAGAATGACAGGGAAGGAAAGAGACAGGAGACCCCTGCAAACATTACCCTAGAAGATCTTAAATCAGGCACTTGAAATTTTAGTGAGAAATACAATTCAAGCGCAAAGTGAAATTATGACACATTCAAAGTGCTCATTACTCACAGAAAATATACAGCCAGGAAGGAAAATTCAGTCTTCCAGTGCAAGAGCCAGCAAAATTACAAGTTTCTTAGCCAAGGGTCAGCTCTGACACTAAACTGCTTGTGTTAGGGCTTGTAAATCCTAGATCTCAAGCAGCCAAAAGGCAGCTGGCTTTGGCCACTGGGTCCT
Source organism: Platysteira castanea (assembly GCA_013397175.1). Lineage (NCBI taxonomy): Eukaryota > Metazoa > Chordata > Aves > Passeriformes > Platysteira > Platysteira castanea. Next base: position 871,644 of record VYXC01002534.1, on the reverse strand, counting down.
CTGGGAGCCCCCGAGGTGACTGACACATTCTACAAGCACAGGGGATGGTAGAAAAGCTTTCATTAGGTGTCAGTCAGACAGCCGGACTCTGAGCCTTGAGCTTTGACATTTGCAGCAAGACCTCAGGGCTAAGGCCTGACGTGGTCTCCCTGCTGTATTACTCAGTTTCCAAAACTGCACTTTCAATCCAGAGCTATGGACAGACAGACGGACACTCGACTGCTGTGCTGCGTACGACACCGTGCTATTAACAGATGACACTATGTTATTAATAATATTCAAACACAAGTGCCATGCCTGTAATTCTCCCTCGTTCCGTAGCAATCTTCAGCAATCAAAGCCCTGTGCCTGCCCGCCAGGAGCCGGTGTCTGACGCGCTGGTCAGCCCCGAGCACAGCGGGGCGGCTCCATTAGCACGGGAGGAGGCGGAGAGAGCGCAGCCCGCGGGGAAATGGGGCGGTCAGACACGGGGACCAGAGCACCGGGATAAAAGACGGGGAAAATGGGGGAATCACAGAATTGTCAAGGTTGGAAGGGACCTCTGGAGATGATCCAGTCCAACCCCCTCCTTACAAGGCAGGGTCACCTGGAGCAGGTGATACAGGAAAGCGTCCAGGTGAGAGGGAGACTCCAGGACCTCGCAGGGCAGCCTGTCCCAGTGCTCTGCCACCTTCAGTGTATATAAGCTTTTCCTCATGTTGAAGTGAAACTTCTTCTCTTTTAGTTTGTGGCCATTGCTCCTCATCCTGTTGCTGGAAAACACCAAAAAGAGTCTGGCACCATCCTCTTGGCCCCCAGGTTGGAGATATTTGTATGAATTAATGAGATTCCCTCTCAGTCTTCTCCAGACTAACCAGGCCCAACTCCCGCAGTCTCTCCTCACAAGAGATGCTTCAGACCCCAAATCCCGTTTGTGCCTCCACTGGCCCTTCTCCGGTAGCTCCGTGTCTTTCTTGTACCGAGGAGCCCAGAACTGGACGCATTCACCTCAGGAGGGACTGAAAAACTACTTTTATTTTTAAAAAGCGAATCTGGCGTGCGAGAAGCCTCTAGATCAGGGGCGAAATCAGTCGATTACGGTAAGAGTAAGGTCTGTACTATCACTTTTACAACGCCGTAACTCTGCGCTCTGTGCAGCGCCTGTCCCCTCTCCCGCTCCCGTGCCGGCTCCCCGTCCCCTCAGGCCCCGCCCGCTCTCGGGCGGCTCCCGGCACCGTCCCCGCCCCGCGCTTTACGGCAGCGGCCGCGGCGCGTTTGCGGCGGTGCGGGCCAGGCCGGGCCGGGCCGCGCTCGGGGCGGACATGGTGAGTGGCGGGGGCCGCTCCTGCCCGGCCTGGCGGCTCCCGCGCCCTTCCCGAGGGGCCGCGGGCTCGGCTCGTCCTTGACCAGCCTTTTCTGAGGGCCCGCAGAGGCCGCTGGCTCCGCTCTCGGCCCCGCAGACCCCGCAGTGAATGCGGCGGCGCCGCTGGGCTGGGTTCCCCTCGTCCCCCAGAGCTCGGGGGTCCCCGCCCCGCTGGCCTCGCCGTGTCCCCGCGGTCCCCGAGAGCGCCGTGCCCCCAGTTCAGCGTGTCACGCTCGCTCTGCCGTGTCGGGCTGGTGGCGGTGTGTCCGACGCGCTGTGTGCGCTGCCGGCGGGGCTGCTTCCTTCTCCCTCGGTAAACAAACGCTGTCTGTGTTCGTCCCCTTGCAGGCCAGCACGATGGTGGCGGTCGGCCTGGCCATAGCGGCAGCCGGATTCGCAGGTGTGTAGGGGACGGGCGGACACTGAACACCCAGCTGTACTCACACGGCCCGTTGTACTTAGCCCTCCTTCAGGGCTGATTTCAAGGTAGTTTAATAGCTGATACAGGACACTGTTTTGGTAGAGCCTGTATTAATGGCTGTAATTAAACAAAAGATCAAGGTTCTTACTGTTTTATGTCGCAAAAGAGTTTCTTCTACATTCTAATCCACAAGTTACCCCGTGCACTGAATTGCTAAATATTCATGGAACTATACTTAACTTCAGTCAACGCTGGTCTCTTTAAGGTCGCTATGCAGTAAAAGCTTTGAAGCAGATGGAGCCACAGGTAAAACAAGCCCTTCAAAACCTACCAAAACCTGTAAGTTTTTATTTATCAGTAGCATCTTTTTTTTAAAAACTTTACTTGGTGAAATAACTATGGACTGTTATAGCTCTGCATAGCACTGCTGTATTTTCTCCTGTATTTTGTCAGTAACAACAATTACTTGCAGCAATTCTGGTTTTAATTGGCTAATAGAGAATTTGTTTGGGCAAATTTAAGTAATCATTTAAATAATGATACTCCAGCTGAATTCCTTCTTACAAGTGCAGCAGAAGTTTTGCTGTTTTCACAGACTAAAACTCAGCAGCTACTAAAGCAATAATGAGTCGTTTTAACTGATACTTAGAAATTAGTGGTTTTTAAGCTAATACATTTTCTTTTTCAGGCCTTCAGTGGTTATTACAGAGGTGGATTTGAACCCAAAATGACTAAAAGAGAAGCAGCTTTAATACTAGGAGTGAGGTAAAGGAAATTTATCAGAAATGAAAGTTGAACAGAAGGCAGTGGTGTCTCCTTGCTGCTGGCCTTGTTTGGAAAAGTTGTCATCCAATGGCCAGCATCCCTTGGGAGTGTCACTGCCAAGTCAGGAAATAGGAAGCGACTGTTCAGGATATTTTGTGCTTCTTGGGGGTTCTTTGCTGCACTTTAGCTTGGTTGAAGCTAATACTGTGTGGACTTCCAGACATCTGCAATTCCCTCGCACATTCCAAAGCCACGTGTGATCCAAATAAGCCATTTCAGGAAGCCTTGGGGCCCACTCTGTGTGGGGAACATGGCTCTGCAGTTTTCTTATGGTTCCTGTCAGTGCTGGGGAATTTCAGGTGGATGCAGTGTGAAGGTGCTGCAAACCCATTTCTTGTATCTGGAATAAACTTCTGGAACATTGAAGATCTGATGGTGGCAATCTCTGCCAAAGCACTTAAGGCCAAATACACAAGTATATCAAATAAGAACTTCCAACTGTGAAGTTTTTTGGGGTTTTGGATTTTTTTTTCACCTTAATAAATCAAGCAATTTTTGTTTTGTCTTACAGCCTTTAGGAAGTTTTCCCAATAAAAATGTTACAACATAGTTCTGTTTCTTTTTAACTGTGTGGAAGACCCCCCACCCTATTAGACATGCTGTAGCATGTCTTTTTCAGCATACAGTGTTTCTGAAAAACCCTACAAAACCTCTCCAGGACTTACATACTACATATCAGTAGTAGGAAAAATGAAACATATATATTAGCTAGAAAATTTATGGGTAAGACGGTGCTCACTTGTTCTCAGACACCTTTTGACGATCTGGGGAATTTCATGAGTCAAAAGTCAGTTTTTCTCTCTCTTTCAAAGCCCTACAGCCAACAGAAATAAAATTAGAGAAGCTCATAGACGGATCATGCTTCTGAATCATCCAGATAAAGGTAAGGAAATTAAGTCATGTTGATTAGTTAATACGTGTTTTTACCACAGATGAATAGAATTGTGTAGGGAAGAACTGAGTGATACATAACCACCTCAGCTACTAAAAAACCCACAGAAAACTGAGTGAAAACAAATGTTAGGGTGCCTTAATCCACGTGGGTGTAGAGCATATATTGGTGTGTGAATGTTTTAAAAGCAAGCAGACAGATTCAGCAGGTCAGTTTGTTACCTGCTCTATCTTCTGTGAATATCAGAATATGAATTGTTAAAATGAGACTTAAAATCGCCTTAATTTTAGATGAAAACCCAGAGTACTCGTGTGTTTTATGTACCACTTGTGAGTTTGAGTTCACGTGAATGCCTTGGGAGTTCACCATAAATGGAAGGTATTGAGCCTTCTACAGCTGCTGAAGACATTAAACTATGAAATATTCCTGTTTGTGATACTCTGAAGGCTCAGAATCTAGTTATGCTCAAAGTTCGTAACTGAAGGCATCTATACCTGTTCTAAATCCTGTTCAGTGAGTCAGAATCATGTGCTGGTGTTTGACATTTAACTTCTTAATCGTTGCTTAAAAGGTAAAATGGCTTTCTTTAAAGTGACTGTTGAATTCCTTACTTCTATGCACCAAAATCTAAAATAATCCATGGGGATATGCCTTTCGTAGATAATATTGAGTGAAAGTTACCTTCAAAATTAACCTTACTGAGTATATGCAGAACCTAAAAATAGCATTTTGTGTTGTACATGACCTAAACATGTTAAATTAAGCTTCACGTAAATAATTATAGTGTGATTAATGGTATATATGCTACCAACACAGTCGTTGTACCTCATGGCTTTACAATTTTGGTGCATTTGCACTTTGGATTCTGTCTCAGTCTCCCTGAGTCATTTTTTGCCCTGTTTAAAAACTGAACTGGTCCCTTGGTACAGCAGCACTTTGTGCTGGGCAGGGTTGTCTGCAGACCTGTTAGTTCAGTGCTTCTGTATTCACCACAGACTGTGCTAAGTCAGGAATGACCAATTCATTTATGACTGATTTAACTGGAGCAAAAACCACTCCAGTACACTAAAAGCAGCCTAACAGGAATGAGTGGTCTGACACTGAGCTCCTGCAGTGACTGTGAGTGAACTTAGGTGCCTTCAGTCACAACCAGTTTGTTCTTTAACTGGCAGAACCTCAGACCATGCTTTTTTCCCATGTCCTGTGGGGTTATTATCAACACAGAAGATAAATGTTGGGGTTTTTTCATCTGATTTGAGGTTCTCTTCCTTCTAGGTGGGTCTCCATATGTAGCAGCCAAAATCAATGAAGCTAAGGATCTACTGGAAGACCAAGCTAAAAAATGAATGAGAAAGAAAATCACTCATTCAGAGGGTTTGTCCTTGCAAATGATTATTTTTGATAAATGGCTTAAGAAAAGTTCTAATGTCAGTCTTTGACTTAATATAAATGAAGCTGGAAATACAAACCCAGGGAGGTACTTCCCTCACGACTTAGTCACTTTTTTTTTGGAAATATGTGAGGGAGTGAGGCTTAAAGATTTTTTCAAAGCTGTTCTTTATTAAACATCAAAATCTGCCACTCAGAAATATTTTCAGTGCTTGAGAGCAGTAACTTGGTGTGGCCAGCGTGTGTTACCAGGCACAGGTAGACTCACATGCTGTTACCTAATTTCTGTTGAACTGGCCCTGTTTAAAGTTCACGCTGCTGCTCTTCCATCTGCTAAAATTAGCACAGTGAACGTGTTTGGGGAGGGGGTGGAAAAACCAAGAGGATTTATTGGACAGGAGAAGCTGGGAGAGATGTGTGGTTGTCTCTGCCTGCAGAAATAAACCACTGGAAACAATGTACTGCCTCGTCCTTGGCTTGTGAAAAACAAGGTTAGTTAAGTGTTACTGATGGATCTGGAATGTCCCAGATTTTTTTAGTAACTTCTAGTTTTTGAGGGATTTTAACAGCATTTAATAAATTCCGTATTTGTAATAGAAGTCCTGTAGTTTTATACATTATTGTACATTACAAAGCCACAGCTCACAGTGAGCTTTGCATTTATGGTGATTAGGAACAGGAACTCTTTACATTGATCAGAGGATACCCGAGCTGGATTTGTGCTCTGTGAAGCCTCTCACACCCAGCAGCTTGTGAGGATCTCAGCTGGGGCCAGGGAGCTCTGTCATACTCCAGGGATCTTCCCAGTGTTTCTGCTACTGTGGTAAAACACTGCACAGCACCTCTGGGAGTTAATGCCTACCTGGTCATAAACACAGTGGGGTTGAGAGCTTTCACTCCCAGAACCTGGACTAGGAAGTGCTGCTGGAAGCATCTCATCTTGTGAGTGCTGCCCTGCTGTGCCCCCAGCATTGCTCCTGAGTTCTGGGCTCTTCAGGAAGGATTACAACAGCAGGTATCAGTTAGTTCCCTGCCCTCAGGAGGATCAAATAGGTAACATTTAGAACCTCCCCCGAATGGCAGTAATTTTGCTCAGCTACAGAATTTAAAGCAGCTGGATCACCACCATGCACAGTTCTGGAGTCTGCACGTTCCAAGCCCTGTGCAGAATGTTTCTGTACTCAAGTATTTCCCAGCCAAATACGACTGACTTATTAAACATAGCTCTGTTTTTTTCCTTCCCTGTTTTTTTTTTAATTTCTCCTCTCCTGTGCCTGCCCCATCAGCTGAGATAGTTGTGCACTCTTCAGCTACAGCATTTAACTGTGTGTGTTCTGCAGGAGGGAACCTTGTTGTGAACGTCCAACTCTGCAGTCCTACGGCAAAGAGCACACAGGTCCCTGCTTGGGACATCTCTGCTGTAGCTCTATCACGTAGAGCAGCTGGTTTAGAACTCTTGGTTTTGTCCTTACTTCTGACAAAAATAGGCACAGCAAATTCAAGTCAGTACATCAAAGCTACCCTTTGCTGTGATTTCATCCACCTTGCTACCCACATGTTTTTCCATGGCTGTTTTGTGCTTCCCTGCTCTGGCTCGTGGCCTGGGAAGATGGGGGGGTGTGTCATAGTTGAACTTACCAAAAACTACATCTGCATTAATTCCTATATATGTTAGTCAGGTTATGCAATTCTCCAAGATAAGGAGTCTGGTTTTAGACTCATTAACTGCTGTTTGACATCACCTTAACAAAAGGAAGATCAGCACGTTAGAAACTCTGATGAAAAAGAGTTAGAGGTTCAAGCTGCCTTACAAGTAAGTTTCCATTGTTAGTTAACAGCTTGAAAACTTTAAAGTCAATAGTAATTTAAATTTCTGATAGAAACAGTCAACAGATGGAAGATCAAAGTTTATTTTCTTTTACTACCAGCATACAAAAAAAACATATTGCACATCAAACAACCAAAACAAAAATAAAAATACTCTACTAAAGACTAACATATGTAGTTTATACAGAATAAACTTTCTGGAAATTGATCTTTCAGTAGTTCAGGTTATGTCTTAATGGACATGACTAATTCAGCTTAGTGTTAACTAAAGCTATGTTTGATTTTTAAATACTGTACAGTTTAATAAATAAACCAAACAAAGCCTCAATGTAGAACAGTCACTGCCAATGTCACCCAGTATCCCTGCAGATTATGAGAATTTTAACAAATGTATTCCAGTGGTCTGCAGATTTTTCCTCTACATACAGCATTTAAAAAACATGTATTAAAACAGACCAGTTTCCAGACTAAACTAATGGAGAAATTACATTTCAGTGCAAAATATTTTAGACTGCATTTCTTTCTAGTATTCCTCAGGTGAAGAAGTGGTTGCATATTATTAAAAATGTAACAAAAGCAGCTAATGCTTTCATAAAGAGTATTATGTTAGGGATCCCCCTCACATCTTTGCCGTATTTTGAAAACAAAATAACATTTCCTATAGCCAGCAATTTTGTTTATTTAAATGTTACATATACTATCTCAAGGCACATCTGATGATATATTTATAACACAGTAGGTGTCAAAGTATGTTTAACATATGATTTCTCCAGGATCCCTCCCCTTTCTGTATTCCAAAATGGAGGAACTGAAAGTGCGGTGTCAAGACTGGCGATCCATATTCTATCTTTGGCAAGCTTATACAAGCACTATTTTAAATGTAATGTAGAAGAACTGTAAACTAGGAACTTCAGTTTATGAAACACCATTCAGCACTGCTTCTTCCTGATTATTTCCATCCTCCTGAACAGTGACTTTCTTTTCATCAGGGCTGTGCTGTAGTTTAGAAGGCTCATCCCCAGAGGTGGTGGCAGGACCATTCACTGCCTTTTCAGAAGGGCTGTTTTCATCAATCGCATCTTTTGCCTTGCAAAAACAAGAACAGGTGAATATTAAAAATTCCGTAACAATACAGAGTGTAATCTCGATTTCCCTCTGGCTCACACAGCAGCTTTGCAAGTGAAACACCTCTTGACTGTCTGTGCCTGTATCCTGTCATTTAGAGCATCTGATCACTTACCTGTTCATTCAGGGGATACTTCTGTATCAGCCACTTTGAGGAAATCATGACAACGTAACCCCAGGACTGCACACCTCCAGCACACCCAGAATGCTTATTTATTTCTGTTTGCCTAAGGCCACGAAGGAGTTCACTGAAAAACTGAGCTTTACACCCCTTTTGAAGTCTAGCAAGATGACATTTTGTTGATGGATCTTTCTTACTTTGCTGAACTCAGAGATAACTTGTGGCAATACACTGTTGTTTGAGAAGTAAAGAAATTCTGCTTTATTCAGTTCTGATTATTTTTCAGGATAATGTAATCCCACTCTAACCCTTTAAGGAGAAAGGATCAAAAACATACAATCTTTGTAAAATTAATTCCTTCTAAAATAGTTTATACAAGTCCCTAAAAATGCCACATAGTATCCTCTATCCCTAAGATGTTTTAGGGGTTAGTTCTTAAGACTTACCATGGGCAATTTTCCCATTTTATTACATAATGCAACATTGCTAAGTGTAATATTTTAAGATGTGTAGACTTAATTTGCTCCCTAAAATCTGCAACAACAGTCATTGTCAGTTCTGTTTACTGTGGGCCCTTTTTGCTTTTAATGATTTATTCTTGAACTCAAATGCACTTGCAGTCAAATGAGGGTGAGCTAACTGAAGCCTTCATTCCTTTACTGTTCTGCTGCAAGGGAGGAGAAAAAAGGAAATGCACATTAAAAAAATCTTACCGTTTCTTTCTTGGTTTTGGCTACTGTCTCCTTTGGAGGGTTTCTCTGTCTACTTTGAGATTCAGCTCGTGATATATAATCAGCTACTGTTACTGTTCAAGGAAAAAAATCACAGTGATGCTCACATCAGCAGTCAATTCAGCATGAACCTTCATGTCTTTTCTGCACAAGTTATGCTCTAACTGGGAGACATCTCACAAAAGGCCTTCACACTTACAGGTTATCAACCACACAGCAAGGATCAATTTGTTTCTGTTGTTAAAAACAACTTTCACTAAAATTGGTGGTAACAATGATCTGAAGGTGGACTCTTAATAAAAGAGAAATTTTGGTTCAATTGCAAATTTTATTGGAGAAGGGCTTTCTGTACTAGGTTTGAAGAGATTTGGCTGCAGGCTCTGAACTACAGACTGTGTGTGTGTCACTGGGGTTTTATTAGCTTGAGTAGTGCCGAATTTCACACTAACTAAATGAAATGAAGTGAAATGAAGGCAGCTAAACGGTGCCCAGAACTGGGGCGGGTCAGAGCCCGGTATCACTTAGGATGACGCGGCATCAAATCTTTGTTAGGTCACGAAGCGACTGGCAAGGGAACTTGTCCTCCCTGGGGTACTGAGAGTGCCACCAGCACTGTCCCCTGCCTCAGGTGTGGCTGTTGTGGGGTGTGTGGACACAGCAGTGCTGCTGGAGCCCGCCCAGCTCAGGGGCAGCACGGCCGTGTCTGTGCCAGTACAGCTGCACACTGGGGCTGGCCAGGGCTTCTCTGACATCTCCTTACCACCTCAGCACATGTTCTGTAGCCTGATCCTGCCCTCCTGTAACCACACCAAGACTCAGTTCTATCTTTAGAATACAGAGCAGTGCAACTTTAAATGTACACTTACATCTGACAAGCTACAGCACATCAGGGTTGGCAAGCATTACCTATTGAACTGTACAGCTTTTCTATTTAGTGCATCAGGTATTTAGGTGAGCTCTCTGTCTGGATTTAGGAATTACTGTGCATGAAATCCAAATCAGACTGGGAACTACAACAGATGAATTTTTCTGTTACAGTAAATGGACTTCTTACTACTGGATCCTTCCGAAACTATGAAGGCCAAGGGATTTTCTGCCCAAGTACTTTTTCTTTAAAATGAGGTTCTGTACCCAACTCCTCTAATATTGGCAAACAGGAAGCATGTTTCATGCACACAGTGCATTCTTAATATTCCTCTATGTATAAGGAACCATAACTTAACAGCAATGTAAATCAAATGATACAACTAAATGACTGAAGTACAGTGGTTGGCACTGGGGGGAAAGAAGGGAAGAGTTCCTTCTGTCTTATTTCACTCACACTCAATAGGTATTTATGGAGACTTTAAATTATTACAGCATTTTAACAAAGATGCCAGAGAAATCTTGTTTGGGAAATTTCGTTATGTTCTTAGAATACTTCAGATTTGAAAGAATTTGCATGATTTTCTAGAAATGACTAACATTTTTTTATGCTGCTGGCTGAAATTAATTTCTTAGAAGTAAAAGCTGAAATCCTTTTCACTTTTTCTGCCCCTTTACAAATCCATATCACTGCTACAAAACTGGAATGTTGAGAAGAAACGTGGGTTTGAGGTTTTTTAGAAGGGTGAGGTGTTTGATTTTTTCCTTCCCCCAAGTTTTAGTTAGCGTTAATAAAACAACTTTTTTCTTCTCAACCAAATATTGTTTGAGCACCAAAGATACAAGAAAGACAAATATGGGTGAAATTTTGAACCTGTCAATCCAGAAGACCTTCTGTTACTACCCTGCGCCGTGTATGTACAAGCATTTTCTAAACAGGGCATTGTATTGATAATTAGCCAGTTCACCTTTAACATTTCAAGTGTTAGTACACACAAAAGAAATGCAACAAGCCACAACAACAAAAAATTGGAAACATGCAATTTCACTTAAATTTCTCCTCCTTCCCACCCTCAATTTGCAGATGACTTAAACTATTCCCAACAGCCAAGGACTGAGAGCAGCAGTGTGATGCAGGTGTGGGGCTGGCAAACCCCACGAGTTCCCTCACTGAGCTCTGCCAGGACCCACATCCTGCCCCTCCAACACTGCTGCTCAGCCAGTGCTGAAAAGGTTGTGTCCCAGTCAGTGCAAGCGCACAGATGCAGTGAGTGCAGACCATGAACCTTCATGTTTGTCGTGATCCTGGACCACAGAACTCAACAGCACTTTGGCCATTGACTTCAGTGAGAACTGGATCACAAGCGTAACTCATATGTCCAAGCAAAAAGTTAAGACATCAATTAGTTTCATTAGACAGATTTTAGAAGTTTTCCTAGTAGAAGAAATGTCTTTCATCTTTATCTAGTAGTCTTATTAGTTATTGAGTAACCTTTTGATATTATGCAGCTCTATGTAAAACAGCAGACACAACATTCTCTCATGCTTTTGACCTGAGATTACCCACAGCTCCACTCGAATTACCTGGCTGTCTATCTTCTGCCTGACCCCTGAAGCGACGCCTGCGGCTACGATTGCGTCGCTGGGGTTTTTTGTCACTATCATCTGCAATTGCAAAGTTTATAATGAACTATTTCTGATCATAAAATAAATAAATTCTTCAGCAGTTTCAGCATGGGGCATTTAAAATTGCTTCTGTTAAAGACAGAGACTAAGTAAGACAGAAAAGCTAGAAGAAAATTTTATACTGAAAGCATACACAGTAACACAAAAGCTAGATTTTACTTTTTGTTCTTGGTTCATTAAAACATTTAGGCACGTGCTTAATGACCTCAGATTTCATTTATTAAGTAACCATACGTCAAATTTTAGCAACATAACCCAGATTTTTTTTTCTACATTAAGCAACAGATTGTATTCTTGTCCCAGTGAGTACTGAGAGAATTTACTGAGGGAAAGTTCTTAAGTAGAAGCTGGGTAGAGACAAATTAACAGCTACTTAAGGAGCTTTCCCACACCGAGACTGAGGTTACCAAGGACAAAACAGAACATTGATCTGACAGTACTGTTTCTATCAAAGCAGCAGTACCAATGGGAAACAACAAGTCAAGTCTGTCTTTGGTGTCTCCATCAGACAGTTTTTACAAAAAAGGCACATGAAAAGGCTAGTGGAGCTCAGTAAACAGAAGATTCCATGGCATGGCCACGGAGGGAGTCTTTCTTTAATCAGACAGCAACCTTGAACAGAACAACGATTCATCACTTACAAAAACAAACAAGGGCTTCACTACACTTACAGGGACAACACATTTTTTTCTTAGCTTGCTCTGGGACTACCATCCAACCATTTACATACCTAAACCATTCTCATTAACAGAAGCTGTATCAGACTCTGTCATTCCATCCATAAGAACAGCATCTTCATCAGTCCTTCGCCGGCGTGACCTCCTGCGGCGGTTGCTGCTGTGGTGGGACTCGCTGGCGTCGGTGTCCACGGTCTGGTCTGACTCCGTGTTATCCAGCAAGCTGTAAGGGTTGCTGTCCGGGTCTTTAAGTACTAAATAAACAGAAAGGATCCATCTAAGATACTGTCGTGATGTGCAGCTTCATTTTCAGGCTGACTTACACCCATGTCCCAAAGTTTCAAACTACAAAGCAACCTTAAGCCAAAGTGTAACAGACCTGCAGTTTTGATCTCAAACTCGATCCTCTGACTCTAATCCAGCAGTAACAATTCTGGGGCACCACAATAGGCACTTGCACTATTTCACCACAAAGATTTTCAAGATGACATTTAGAGACCTTTTACTCAAAACTGCTAAATATATAAAACACACCTTTTACTCTGTGGTTGTGTGGTACTTCTGACACTGTTACAGTGTTAATGTTAGCACAGATTCTGATAAAACATAACTTCCAATCAGTGATTTCTTCTTTCATTCTGGATCTAAACACAAGCTTAACTCAGAAGGCAGCCACAGGCATCATGCAAAAGATTTATCAACTTTGCTAACAACATTATGTGTGAGCTGTAGAGGAAAGTAATTAAGATCACCATGAACAGAAAATAAACAAAAATCTAAAACATGCTGTATGACACAACTATCACATAACTGCACTGAAATCCCAGGGTATTAAGATCATAATGTAAGAACAGAGTATTTTAAAGGAGTAGGAGGTTATACAGAAAACTGCTAGGAAGGCAATCTCAATTCAAAATCCGTTTGGAACACAGTACCAGAGCTAATGGATGACTTTCCACCACGAGGTCCCCCACGCCCACGACCTCCAGACACGCTACGTCCTCGTCCCCCAGGACGTCGTCTGTTGTCACGTTGGTGCCTGCTCTCCCTGTCATCTTCTCCTGCCAAGGACCAGTCACTAAGTTCATCTTTTCTCTCAGATTCTGTTTCAGAGGGATTAGAGAGCTCAGAGTTTGTACCTTGTATGAGAAGGGAAAGAAAATTGGAAATTAATACGAATTTGGGGATTATATTCCGGTTTCATATCCTCACAGAAGTATTCCAGCCAGCATGGCTGGTTATATATGTATGTTATTTAAATAAAAGCATAAATATATATATATAAAAATATATAAATATTAACATACACACAAGTATATAATTTTAGATATATTTTAATATTTATATATACCCATATATAAAAATACATGCACACATAAAATATAGAGCAGAAGTTACCTAAATAAGGTTCTCAATCTAAGTTTGTTTGGACTAACATGTAAAATAAAGGCTGAAAGATTACCAAATCTGTAATTTCTGTACACAGATAAACCAAGGATTAAGCAGTGTTTCCTCTTTGTCTACACACTGCAGGCATTTGGTGCAGTTTCTAGGCAACTTCCCTGAAATTCCCAAGGACAACTTTGCCACCTTATAGCCGATGGCTGTTGCTAAGCAACCCCTTCTGGATGCTGTAATGCTGCTTGAACAATTTCACTGTTTATATTCAACAGCATCTGTAATACCCGGCCATCTCCGAGTACCCAAACCCACATGGCTTTTTACTACCTGAAAAGCCAACATCTATTACTCATTTTAGGTATCCTGGAACTCTCCCTACTAAACCACTCTGGAATATGAAGTCTTAGACCCATATGGCTCCAATGTGATTCTTGCCATTTTGGGAGGAAAAAAAAAAAATTAAGTTTTCCGAATCAGAGTGTGTATATATAAGCAAAGTGAACAAGTTTCCTTACAGTTCAGTCAGTTCATTGGGAAAAAATAAAAAGTGAAGTTACAAACATCATCAGCAGAATCAACACAACTAACACATGGCATGATCCAGGAAGCTATAGCCAGGGACAGACTGTAAAACCCAGAAAGTGTCTGATTTTTTAATAGAAATTAGCCACATGCAGATATCCAGAGTAATTTACTGTATTGAAAAAATAACATTGTCCTTCTTTGTGAAACATGGCTAAATTGAAATGCAGTGTCTCCATTTGGACACGCTGGGGATGTGCACACCTGTCAGGAACTGAACTGTGCTTTTTAATTGAGAAATGCATCACAATACCTCACAACACCTTAAAACAAATCCAGTTAGTTCCTGATCTAATTAAAAAACCCACAGGATTTTGTGCTGTCTCCATGTTAAATCATTTTGATTTACTTTTCAGAAATACGCTGCTAGGATGGCCATGATTACAGACAAGCAATTTTTCTCCTTCTCAAACAACACAGATAATGCTAATTTCATATTTTTATTTGTGTCTCCTGAAAAGCATCTCTAGTTCCCTTCCCAGCTTTTATGATGTAATCTAACAACACAGAAGGACAGGATGTTCCCAGAGTTTGGTTTGTTAATTTTTTCAGTTTTAAACTTAACTTCAAGACTGAAAATCTAACGAGGTGTTTTGAGATATGTACAAAATCAAATGGCAATTCTGAATTTCCAAGCCTATCTTCACTCGAGTATGCTGAACACAAAGAAATCCAGAGACAGTTTTGGGTTCAAAGGTATTCTGAGGCCTCGCTCAAGGCACTCACCGTAACCAGACGTGTAATTGGGGCCCCTGCGGCCTCTGCCCCGCCCGCTGTAGGACCTGGAGCCTTGCACTGAGGAGAGGGTGCTCTCGTCAGTGGTGTAACCCTTCTCCTTCTCCGGAACTCGAGCAGAGGAAGGCCTGAAGCCCATCCCAATCTGGCGAAGCTGTTCATCGATTTGGAGCCTTTCCAGTCTTAGTTGTTCTACCTCCTACATAAAATGAAACAAAAAACATTGAAAAGACTGCTGACAAATGTCCCTAACAAAACACCATCACACACTCAGTCATCTTGAAAATAATCATTCCAGTAGGAAGAGTTACCACCACTGGAAGGTGACTACAAATAACAAAATTCAAGATGAGCTATCTCTGAGTTTTGGAAGAGATCTAAAAACTTTTTCTTTCACTATGCAGAAAACTTTTCTTTAAGACTACTACTACCTTTCTTAATTACAATTCAGAAAATTTTTTGCAGTAAGATTTAGGAAAAAAAAAAAAGCAAACTGACAAGGGAACACAATTCAAACTCATTATCTCTGGTAACATCACAAAGCAAACCAATCTAAACAGATAATTGTTCTAATACTACACTGCGTTAGTGTGTTCTATTAGAAATTCCATCCTACCCCAACAGAGCATTAACCTGAGAACAGCAGAACACAAACACAGAGAAAAAATTGTGTTAGTTCCCAAATGCCCCTTAAACCACTGTTCTTTACAGTCTGATTCTTTCTACCCCAATAGCATCAAGTGACCATGACAAGGTATTTACACGCCCATGATACCCATGGGCAAGGGGTGGGCTCAAGACACCAAGCTTTAAATTGTGATATACCGAGGAACAGTTTAACAACTGCAAATCCCACCAAAGCTGTTGCTCAAAAATTCTGGTACTTCAACCCAAGTTTCCTCTACAGATTCTCCCTCCTGAAATACACTCACCTTTAGATATGCGATGTGATATTCCAACAGAACTTGGACATTCCCAATGCTTTCTTTAGTACCAACAAATACAAACGGTACCATTCCCTACAGAAACAAAGCATCAAAACTTTTTATCAGGAAGAACAGTATCATCAAAACAATGATTCCTGTTTAAATTATATAAAGAGATCTGTTTTAAATTACGAAAGTGAGCTAAACAAAGGCAGTAACAGAAGCTTGGACTGCAAAGACACACTAGAAACAGCTCAAGCTGGCGTGACAGCAGGGGCTTCAGACTGCCCAGCTTTCCCAACAACCTATTCTGGAGATGAAGTAACCTGACATCCCATGTTCATCCCTCATGCAACATATGCTGTGCGTGTTTATCACAGCAGGTGGGTAGAGATTTATATTTACCAAGAAGTGGCCAGTGGTTCATTAAACCAACCTCACATGCACCTTTACAGGACTTTCCCTTTTGTTCTTATCTATTTAAAATATGTGGATACTTTTAACACTATAAATCCCAAATTAGTTATGTAGCCAAAGTACATATAAGAGAAAGAGTAAAAAAAACCTTCTTACATCAGCAGCAAAAAACCTTGCTTGAATTACCTCATATACAATCTACTGCAAGATGCCCACATAAAACTAATGCTCTCTATATCTACAGATTTTAAAATAAAACTGGGTTCAAAAATAAAAACCTAGTCACAGCAGGAAGGAATGAAGTACTTACATCTTCACGGGGTAGCTTATTTTCATTGTCTCCTTCAATTCTCACCCTGACGACTCCAGACTTGTCTACAATCTCCTGAATTACTTTTCCATTTTTTCCAATAACTTTTCCTTCAGAGGGCAAGAATGGTTACTTTTGTACCAGCGTACACATAGCATTTTAACATGTTTAATGGTATTTTATATATAAACCCCCCAAATGATATCAGAGAAAACAGGTGAAAACTTCCAAAATTAAACTCTCTCTCTATATGCAGAATGACAAGCAGTGACAAAGATCACCACTGCACACAAGCTTCTAATAGAACCAAACCAAGAGTAAAAAGGCACAAGAGTTTTGCAAATTCTTATTTTAAATTTATGTATCAAAATTGTTTGGACCCCTTGACTTTACATGTGCCCTCATTCAATATTTCCTGACATTTTAATAGGCTTATACATTTGTTGAAGCCTCTTAAAAGATTTTGCCTTTACAAGAGACTTGTGTACAACCAGTGCTTTTCATATTACCTTTAAAATACCTATTCTGAGATCATTCATGGGATCTAAAGCAAAAAGTTCTTCAGAACTTGTATGTTTAAATATCAAAGAAAAAAAAAAGGTGACTCCTTGGGTCTCTTACTACAAGACTTTAGCTCTTAGACTAAAGTTATGTGAAAACATTTCTTCATCCCAGCTAGATGTCGGGTACTTAAAAACATTTATGTTTAAAGTAGGAGCAAAGGAAGGCAGAGCAACTTAGAAAAAGGGTAAAAGCCAGAACTGTGTGACAGAATACTCCGTAAGGAATGTTCTTTTCAGCAAATATCAACATGATACAAAGTAATATGCAAAATAGATTAAAATTTTGTTTTCCTTCCTCAACAGCTCTTAACAGCTCAACAGGTTAGGGTTTTTACTTTTCTGTATTGGAGTCACTGATGAGCACTAAACTTCTTTTAAGCTGGGTGTCTTCATTAAGTGTAGCTAAATATCTGTCTGCTTACCTGGGTGCCCACAGGTGATGTGGGCAGGACATTTCCCTTCATCAGAAACTGGCATTGTATTGTTTAACAGCAGCATTTTCAGTTAAACACACTGCTGTGACTTGTGCCCTGATTCTTATGTGGGACATAGTCACATTAATGAATGCTCTCCAAAAGCTCCCCAAAACTCAACTTGTAGAACATAAGGTTTAGCAAAAATCCCTGCATTAATTAGATTTACTGAACATGACTGCAGAAAAAAATTTGTTCATGTACAAACTAGTGATTAACTTGTCACATGTTAAAATGAGCTTTAAAATTATGTAAATGAGAAAACCAGTAAGTTGCATGAGATACACAATTTGCACAAGTCGTATTAAAAAAAAACCCCAAATGAACAAATGAAACTCCACTGTAATTTAATCTGGTCAAGTTCTAACACCTTGAAAGTCTAAGTTTTAGGAGTCTGCATATGAATTATTTAAATTACATTATTTACAATATGCAGGCTCCAAGCACCAAACCACAGGAGATTACAACCCAGGTTTTAATTTCCCCTCTGGATAATCCAAGCTGTTCAATCAGGTACAACACCTGCAACTTGAACACTGCCTCCATGCTCACACCGCCCACAGGCTGGGCATGGGGAGCAGGGAGCTGCCAGACTTGAGTAAAAAGCAGGATAAAGGAAGTAGAATGAGGAAAGAGGAAAAAAGTCCCCTGTGAAGACCAGACTAGGGGAAGATGTTTGTGTCTTGAAGTGGAACAAAATTAACCTCACACCTTCAGGTGGTTTTCAATATAGAACCTAGCAGACTATGCTACACCTTCATAAAGCTGCAACATGGTGAAATGTCTATTTTGAGACTGAGGCTGAGATTTATGAGCACTGCTGATTTATACAGGAGCTCACCAGCATCCAACCACCACCTCTGACAAACCTCAACCCAGGAGGGAGCACTAACAAGAGAACTGTCTTGTGTCATTCTTCCAACTCAGCTGGAGTATTTCCAGATTAAACTCTGGAACTTAGTTGCAGCACTTTTAAGCAGTCAATTTGGTAAAGCATATTTTTTCACTAGAATCTGAACTTTAAATATTACCATTAAATTAGGTGGTACAAGTCTGTAATTGAGTCAGTTTAAGCATTAATATCCTGACAAAGTATTATGCAGCAGCAATATATCCAATTTAATAATAATTCTCTGATACAAGTAGTTTTAAAAGATCAATTACTTTCTACTTAAATGAAGAAATCAAATACTGTACTGGCACCTATATCCTCTTCTCAAAGTTATGCTGATTGGGCTCCCTTTCCCCAACTTTTCAAGTTTTAGCAGTATTACATACCAACAAGATTTCTGGGAACTTGAATAAAATCCTCCACAAATTCCAAGTAACTTCTGGCCTTTTTTACTGCCTCAGCAGTCTGGAAATGAATTTAAAAAAATGCAATTTATTTGTGAATATAGCGTGTTAAAAACAAAACCTTGTAGCAACAGCCGCAAGTCTTCCAAACAATCTTATTTTCAAAAAGAGAAGCATAGAGACAAGATTAATCTCATTTTAAACTAAATCATAAAGGAATAATTGAGTGAAATGCCCAGAGACAAAATTCAGTAGAAAAGCAAAGCATCAGTAATGAATAAAATATTTCTTTTTCATGTTATTTCAAGACGTTTTGAGATATCAAAATAGATGCCTCATCCCTGGAAGTGTTCAAAGCCCAGGTTGGATGGGCCTTTGAGCAAACACTGCAACTGATATTACAACCAGGGCACTCTCTTTCCAGAATGCTGGTTTCTGGCCACAGTTCATTTACAATGCTTTCCAAGATAGGACAGTGGCTCTGGTTACTGGGGAGAACTCCTGTCAATGCTCTCTTACAGCTTTATTATTAAATAATGGAAATCAATTGAGTTAATTGATATGCTGAAACAAGAAACAAGGCTTCAAATTAGGAACAGCACAAGTGTAGAATTAAAGAAGGAATATCAGCTTCTAGTCAGTAACAACAGCTTAAGAGCACAATTTCCATTTTACACTAATGCCTCAGCCCTTTCATCTGTCATTTTTAGGCAACACATGAAGTAAGAGTACCACCAGCTCCTGCACCTTTTAATCAGATCAGGTAAATCCTAGAAGAAAAAAATGTATAAACCTCTACTTCCAGCACAGGTCAAAATGATAGCAAAAGAAACATGGACAAATTGGATTTCAAGATAATGAAAGCAGTCACCAAGCAGGAGAAACAGATGAACAGGAAGCCACTGTGAGAAGCAGAGGTTATGCTGCATTCTCAGGGCAACTGCTCAAATGATACAAACACTAACACACATTAGCAATTTTTCATCCTCAGTGAATTCTACAAATAGACATAATTAAGCAAAGAGTTCCTGCCTCAGGTATGTTTATCAATTCTTCCCCAAATAAAGGTGGAGGAACAGTGGATGCATTTACAGAAGCAGTCAGGACAAGAAAATATACAACTGCCAGAGCTGGAGCTCTCCAGTGCACCCAATAAGCCTCTCTACACTTGTCACGAGCACTCAGGATTTTTACATGAGTACAACCTGTGTAACTCACACACACCCCAATACGAGTGAGCACGTAAAGCTGACTCAGACAAGGCATTCTCAATTCCTTGTAGTGAAACATGGATTAAAGACCTCAAAGGATTCCAGTCACTAGCAACTACCTTTGTTAACTCTGAATTACAGCCTACAGGTCCGCCAATGCTCTTGTTACTTCACACAGTAGCCCAAACAATCAAGACACCTCCATACTATCAAAGAGTGTTTAATAGAAAAATTAAATGCAGTGGTTTTCTGAACTCAGCTCCACACCTACCAGTGTTAAGAACTGCACAAGAATTGACTGCAACTCCATTTTGGACAGTAATGAAGGTCTAAGAGGAACTTTTCTATTTCTGACACAGCTCTCCCTCTGGGAAGCACAAGTTTCCAAAAGCAGTCTGAAGTTCACAGGCCTGTGGTCTGTCATACAGGCATCACAATCAGAAGCTCAAGTAACCAGGAAAGGGTCTTGAAACCAAAATGGTCTTGACCAGACAGGGAAAAAAGCATAAATAGTATGCCATACAGTTTAAATTCCTTCTATCCATGGAGATTTCCAATATTTTTTAAAATTTATCTTCATGTTTCTTCCCTCAAAGAGTCTCGCCCTGACCAACAGTGAACTTTTATTTGTATGCAAAGCATCAGCGATGGGAAACCCTCAGACCGCGACTGCTATGTCAACAACACTGGGTCACTACTCCCACACATCTCAGCCTGAAATTGTCTGCCTGTGCATTCAGCCATTAGGGCCTGGCTGGTTGCCCACTGCAGTTGAAAAGAGGCAAAAAGAATAGGCAAGCGTAGCCAGATGCTGAAACCCTTATCATGTGGAATAGTTAAGCTGCCTGGCATTTTTAGAAGCACTTATCACTTCTAGGAAGGACAAGGCTGGATGTGTCTAAAGGCATTTTTATTTAGGGGGCATCTGGTATTTATAAACATTGCTGTGCGCCTCTGTAAGAGGCTGGTGACAGTCATAACCTTTCCAGCATCACATCATTCACATGAAAGAGATCAAAACTGGAATACACTGGACATTCCACTGCATTTAAACTTGTCCAATTCTTCCTCAGGAACCGAGATGCAATTTACAGTAGGAGATCAAAGAAGGATCTATTGCAACCCTGATACCCCGGAAGCATTTAAGGTTTCCAAAAAGAAGGACACAGAAATTCAGAGATACTCGAAAGTACAGAAGTTTGACCTCCTCTCCACAGGATCAACTTCATCTGAATATTTGATCAGAACCAGGTTCTACTCCTGACATAGATGGAGCAGAATTCAAGACCTCAGATTCCTGAAACAGGAGACAACCACAGATTTCCAAAGTGTTAACATCAGGCACTCAGTTAGTGGCACCTGTAGAGTTGGTAACATGGGACAAAAATGCTCAATATACATTCTGACAGGGCCCTGGCGACAGTGACATTTTTGTCACTAGCCTTCTGCTTCTTGAATGGATCCTTGTTTTGCCCAAGGACCAGCTACATTTCAAGGTAGTTGTGAGATTCAGAAGAGTCACAGAAATGGAATTGACTTGTAGCAAATCAACTTTTGCCAAAGCCAGCATTAAATTGCCAAAATATAAGTTAGAAGCAATAGATACACACTTTAACACACCTGGCTAGGTCAGAGCAGCAGACACCACACATCAAAACACACATGAAAGGAAGGGGGGAGGAGAAGAACCAATAAGGTGCTGTGGGAGAAAAGAAACCCAAACAAACCTATGATCAAGTGAAATAGCAGGAAATGATACTTTCTCTCAGGTTGACACAGGATATACACAGTGCAGTTACAGCATTTGTGCATCAGCAAAACAGTGTGATTAGGACAGAACACACCTTATGGACATCACCACTGCAACAAAGGCTTGTATTTCAAATATACGCAGTAGAAGCTGCCACAGTGTCAACACACACACAGACACTTAAACAAAAACTCACGTGTTTTCTGTTCTTAATTCTAGGTACAGCTCTCACCACTCTAAAAGCAGATACACAGTGAAATGCTCCAAGGATTCATACAAATTTCCCCCCTTACCTCTCCATAGATTCTGAAAGTACCGGTATCCTCCTCAAGTTCAATGGTTGTAACTCCTGGAACCTTTCTGGCTTGTTGTATGTTACTGCCATGAGTTCCTATAGCAAGTCCCATTAAATCTTCTCTGACTACAAATTCCTCATGAAATGCTGCAGCAAGCTGCTTCGTGCACTGAAGGGAAAACAAAGGAAGACTCATGTACGTGCACTCACTGTAATGCACAGCTCTGAGCTCAGTTTCAAGCAACAAGAGCCACAGGCTGTGGCTTTACCTCCAAGTGTTTTGTAGCTTCCTCGTTTCTCGACATCAGCATGAGTTTGGTGCGAATGCTGCGCAGGTGCATGTCACTGAGGATGTTCACTCTCTTCACTGTCGCTTCACTGGCAGACTACAGGAGAGAGGGAACCTAAGTTTTGGCTTTGTAAGCAAATACACATTTAAAGGATAAATCAGGAACCTACTGAAAATAGGTCACAAACATGATCTCAATTTCCAGAAGTTACATGAACCTTGTTCTTCCTCAAAACAAAGCATGAGAAATTCAGCACCAACAACTACTTGTTCTCACTCACAGCACGTTTTACATTAAAGACTTTGCTGCTGAATTATACAGTAAGCCTTTCCCCTTGATGTTGCCCCAAGAAGTTTTTCTACCTGACATACT
The DNA here is from genome assembly GCA_013397175.1 of Platysteira castanea. NCBI lineage: Eukaryota > Metazoa > Chordata > Aves > Passeriformes > Platysteira > Platysteira castanea. The sequence goes on along the minus strand of VYXC01002534.1, from coordinate 849,123 downwards.
TGTCACTGCCTGAATAAGAGAGCTAAGGAAATAATCAAGGACAACGCAATCCTGCAGAGTGAGGTTCAAGTGGATAGTATTAGTAAATGGAGTTATGAAGAATAACTAAAGCTGAGACAAGCCTGTGTAGTAAGAAAACCACCACGGAAGCATCTAAGTGAACAATTCTTTAATGGCTACACTGAACTGGTGCAGTTCTCCACGTGGAAACCCAGCTGTGGGTCAAAGTGCACAGTGTAGTACAGCACAAAGGAAAGCTATTGCTCCAGAGTGGAGTGAGATGATTTACCTCTGAGCCATCTACTAAAATCGGTGAAATGGAACTCAGCTGAGAATGACAAAAGTCATACAAACAATGAGACTCAAAGCTGCTCCTAAATTTAGCTTGTACGCATTGGAGGCCTTACCCCCAAAGACTAAATACATTTACTTATATTAAATCTCTCACAATTTCTACAGCTTGACAAGTTAAACCATTTTCCATACAGACAGAGAGCTGGCTGTATACTTCCTATAAATAATGCACTGGGAATTCATGCAATGTTTACGTAGAAGCAATTACTTACCAGTATTATTAGTTGAGCAGTTTCAGCATGGTAAAAAATTCGACATGCTCCCACAGCTTTCTTGAAATCTTTATGTGCATTTTCATTAGCACACCTAAGGAGACAAAATAATTGTTATTTCAACAAGCTGCATCGAAACTGAACATGTAATAACATAATCAGACCAAAGAACATTTCAGTAGTCTATGGCAAGGACTGTTCAGAAACAGGCAAGTTCCCATTCTAACATGGTTCCAGAGCTTGTTTCCCTGTGGATTCGACAGCACCATGGTTATCTGGCAAGCCTCAGTAACAGGCCCACTGTGAAGTGAATCACCTGTACAGGCACCAAGTTCCCACCCGAGAACTTGCCTTCTGTCCCCAGCCTGAAAGCTCAGCAGGAGTCCCAGGCAGCAGTTTCTAAATGAGCTACTGCAGCCATACCCACCCTTAATGTTCTTCATGGACTTGTAAATCAGCCTCTAAAATAGAAGCCAAGCGGCCAATTTTCTCCCCCTTCCAGTAAGTAAAAGCCCTCTTGAAGTGTGCAGAGCTACTCACGCATCTCTCAGGTCTTCAGGAACATCCACTGTGCACTTGAAGAAGGTGTTCTTTTTGACAGTTTTGTTCTGATTCACAGGTCGGAGTCGCTCGTAAGTGACAATTTCATTGTAAGTGGCATCACAAGCAGCGTATTCAATGACATAAAACTGTGAGAGAGTTTTTTTAAAAAATGGTAACTTCAGCAAGGAACAACAAAGTCAGAGTAACATTACCAGCATCAGCAAGGAAGTACAAAATATGAATATCTAAACAAAACCCTAAAACTAAGTTGATATAATGATACATTTCTACACAAATGAGCCTGGACATATTTCAGCACCCCTGTGCTCCCTCACTGAAGTCAGAGCACTATTATCAGCACAGTGTCAGTCCCCCACAACAGCACATTAGATTGATTTTTCTGATGCCCACCTCTCTTTCAAATACTTTCATTAATTCAGTTCAGTTCAAGTTCCAAAACTTAAAGGGTTTACTGGAGCTCTAAGTCTAAAAAATATCAAACAGAGAATAATTCTTCACAGAAATATCTATTCTGCACCACTTTAAAACAAACAATGAAACAAGGCAAATCCACTGATTCAATGGGCAAAATACCTGGGAATCATGCAAGATCAAAAGCAATATAAAAACTCAATCTTTTTGACACATGCTGCCAAATTTAGGAAGGCGAGAGAACTAAGACGATTTAAGTTACCAATAATCTACTCCTACGCTTCCAGCCAACACATACAAGTTTAAAGAAGCTTGCATGCACAGTATCCCTGAAGCCTGGCTCTGTGTTAGGGATGCAGCCTTCTCCTCCCCTCCCTTCCATTTGTATGCAATTTAGGGGTGCCACAGCTCTATACACTCAACTGTCTGAATCTGCAATTTACTTAGCAGCTGCAAACTATTTATTAATGGTAAAATGAAAACCTGACATATGTAAAAGCAAAACAAGCAGTGTCCTTCCACTACACTCAGTAAAAACACATACACAAAAACCAACCCACGGCCACACACAGCAATAGCTACGGCAGGCTTAATTTACAGACTATAAACAGGTTTTAACCACAGGTGCTTTATTTCATTTTTAGCACCAAGTTCAATCCACAAAGCAGGTTTGTTATAAGTCCTGTCCTTGTGCATGCCTTCAGTCCTTCAAGCAATTAAACTGCTGATAATGGAAGTCACTTGCTCAGCTCTAAGGGCACGACCCTCTGCTGTGCAATGCAGCAAAGGTCATTCCAAAGTGGTCTCAACTTATAATTCTCTTTTCTCATGTTTTGGTATTTGTAGTACTTTATTCAGAGTTTTTTCATGACAAAGAACGTCTATTCACTGTATTCACCACAAAAGCATGAAATCGTTAAGTTTTGAAATAATTTACCTCTCCTTTCATCATTCGAACTTTTGCCAGCCACCAGCCACAAGGTTCTTGGTCATTTGCCCTAGAATAAACCTGAAAATGAAAGTAGTCAGAACCACTGAAAGTACATAAAAACATAATTCACTTACCTGCATGTATAATGAAGAAAGAACCACACAACTTTTCTAATTTTCATTAAAATGTAACAGTATTCTACTCCCAAGGACTGTGCACATTTCCTTTGCATAAATTACTGACAATTAAATGGAAATTTCTAAAGGAAGACAAAACCTTGGCTGAACGCTTCTCTGGGGGCAATTCCTCAGTAAACTCAATCATTGTCTTCATAGTGGAAGTCCACACATAGAACTAACTCCACAATTCAGATTTCTGTTTTGTCCTTGGCTTACAAGATAAACCAAGGACTACTGAAATGAACCAAGTCATCACATGACTACATATTCTGTATTAAAAAACACTACCAAGTTAATGCATGATCAGATATAGAACAGAGGACTTCTGAAACCCAGTCTTCTCATCTTTAAGTTTCATTTGCTCCTCATACACTTCCGACAGGCCAAAGTCATTTGCATGCAGACTAAACGAGATTTACAACAGCAAGAAGGTAGAAAATAATCCTTAATAGATAACCTCTAACAAAGGCAATATATTTCAAATAAAGGAATAGGAAAACCCAGCATCTATACTACGCTTTTTCTTAGATTAGTTGCCCGAAGCTATGAAGGTATCTTCAGGAAAGGAAACTCATTACTTTGATTTGGGACAAGTACAGAAAAAAACCCAGAAGTTGAACTAAATCACTAATGATACTACAATGAGCAGGGAGCAGAAAATGCACATTTTGATTTCTAGATTTAATACATCACTCCTATTAACACTCTCTCACTGTAGAACACTGTAATTCACACAATTTCCTACCAGACTGTACCAGACATTTCATCTGGGTTAAAACTTGTTATCGGAGGAGCTTTATTACATCTTCATATCAAAGATTTCCAACACTTTACATTCCAGGTCAAAAAAGAAAGCTGCTTAGATTTTGTGTCAGAATTAAAACTTTCTCAGCTATTTTAAGTTTCAGATTTAGAAAAATTTCCACTGGTAGTTTTGTGGGAAAACTGAAATGTCACAGCTTCACTGAAATTCTAATAAACCCACATATAGACACATGCTCCATTTCAAACCTTCACCTTGGTAATGCCCTTACAACCCTCACCACTGCCTTGAGCGGACAATCAGTTACAGACCAGGACAGCTCATGAGCATTCACTCACCTCCACCTCATCTCCTTCACCAATTTCTTTCTTGATATCAGGGGGTGGTGGTAATCTGACTTCATTGAAGGGCACCTGGCGCTCGGGTTGCCAACTGGAAGTTGAAAAAGCATTACACATCAATTCTCAAACTTTCCTATTGTTTTCTTCATTTTAATTTTGAAATTCTGAGTTTCATTAAAATTCATTCTTTCCATATAATTAAGTCTGTTTCCTTACTGCTAGAAAGCAAAACTTATAACCAAAGGAACAACATAATTATATCAAGACAAAAGTATCTGGGAAGATATTTAATAACAAAATTTTGAAATTAACTGAAAAAATTAACTAATAGCTTTCATAAAACACCAGTGAAAGACATTGTATGACGTACTTAACACTCCTATTGCTCAAGTCATAGAGCCCTTATACAGATTAAGCTCACCTTTGCAGTCCACTATGGGGTTCATCCATTCCTCCCCCTCATATATTTCAACTGCTTACCACCAAAGTTTTATGTATTCCAGGAAAATATGACTCTGATCTTTAACAAAACTTTCCACCTGCAAACTTGCTGACATTATCTTTATGTCTATCTATACAAATTATTTCTAGGCATACAAAATAAAGGTTTACTTTCTTGTACAGCAAGACTATTTTAGTATAGTTGGCTTTACAGAAGTATTTTATTTGTAGAACTGTATGTTTTCAGTGCATTTTATGAAGACTACTGGAGAAATTAAATCCACTGTGTTCTCCTGAAATTCCTTTTCTTTCTATTCTGGGAATGTCATAGAATGCCATCAGCTGTTCCTCATTCTTAGTCAGAAACCCAACTAAAGACTCTACACAGGTTGAAATAAAACCAGGGGAAAAAAGACTCTTCAAAAAAACCCTATTAATTTAGAGAATCTGAGGGACTTTTAATGGTATCTGTCAAAGCATTGCAATGTTCGTCATTTCTGCCCATCCGATTCACACTAGACAGCCAACAGAATCAGAATCAACCAACTTCTAACAGTAAGGATTACTGCAAGTCATTTGCTCTGCTTACTTTTAACAACCTGCAGACAGTGCAGCCCTAAGTTAGTGGAACAAGTCTGAGGGTAAGCAGCAAAGGGCATTTCTGCAACTTTCTAGACAACAAGATGGATACATTAACATGTTTGCTCTGAAAAGACAGCTTACACTCAAGTACCTCACCTTAATAAGGATGTTACATATCATATAGTTTTAATCTAGGCATTATAATAAACTTTTTCTTTCAATTATAGTTTGGAAAATAAGAAAAATGCATGAAGATTATTACTAAGGTGCTGGAATACATCCAGAGAAGGGCAAGGATGCTGGTGAAGGGTCTGGGGCATATATCTGATGAGGAGCAGCTGAGGGCATTGGGGGGGGCTCAGCCTGGAGAAAAGGAGGCTCAGAAGGACCTGAAAAGAAATGGTGTCAAGTTGTGCCAGGGAGGTTTAGATTGGTATCTGGAAAAATTTCTTCACTAAAAGGGTGGTCAGACATTGGAATAGGCTACCCAGGAAGATGGTGGAATCTCCATCCCCAGAGGTCTTCACAGACACATGGATGTGGCACTTGGCCATATGGTTTAGTGGTGAACATCGTGGTGCAGGACTGACAGCTGGACTTGATCTTAGAGGATCAAGTGTAAGCCTTTCAAACTTTAAGGATTCTCTGACATGGATAGCTTTTGTTGAGGCTGGAAGGTATTTTAGCCACAAAATGTTAATTAAATCACATTCTATTTCTGAGAAATGGTGAAGGAGGCTGGCAAAAAAATTCAATTGCAATTAAACTGTCCTTGGTGCCAATATAATGGTTACTAATCTCATGGTTTGGATCTTTCCTTCCCCCTCCTGCCAGTGGAGGAAGTGCACAGTGGAAAAGTGTACAGAAGGCTCAGTTCTCAGAATACGAGTCCAAGTTTTGGTGGCAAAACTTTCTAATTCCAGAACTGGAGCATCTCACTGGTGAAATGCAAAACAAGATGTTTTAAGAAATTACTTGTGATGGGCTACAAACTTCCTACGAAGACAATCTGACAGAATTGATGCTTAAACTACAGAGTACAAATCACAAAAAAGGGAGGTTCTTGCTTCTTAAAACACAGAAGCCTCTCCTTCAATACAGCTGTGTCAAACTCCAATGAGCCTCTAGGAAACTGCACCTCAAGATCCGATTTTCAATCTAACAGTAATAAAAGCTTCCAGTTCCTGAAGCTTCTGCATTCATTCCTTTGCCTCCTTACCCTCAGAAAACATATCATAAAAGAATTAAGGCTACCTGCCCAGAGACAGCGTGTTGTCATGGCCACAAAATCATCATTAGCAGTCTGTGCTGCTACACTTAACTTTGGGAACCTTAAAACAGCTGTAGATAAAGATTGGCTAACAATAGCAGAAAATGCAAAGTGACAGTTTAGACTGCCTATTGTGGGGTAGATGTGTGTATTTGTTAGTGATAATCACTATCACAACAGTGATGCTCTCAGCACAGGCCACTCTTGCCAGCTTCGGTTCCACTAAAGCCCTTACGAATTTAACTCCATAAAAAGCATAAGAATTGATCAGATTTACGTCACAGAATAAATGGCTGTGTACACCCTTCCTGATCAGATCTATTTTTAGTCAACAGAACACTCTACATATGCTGCAGCCCATCCTTTTTGAAAAGTGGCTGCTGCTGCCAGACTTTCTGTAAAACACACGGATGATATGGATACTAAATACTAGAAATGCGTTTGCCAACAATTCAGCTCCTGCTGCGAATCCCTGGCACTTCCTTTAGCCTGCTTGGTTTCTGACATGAAAGTATATCCTTTGAATGCAGAGAGAAGTAATTACTTTTCTTTAGAAAGTAATATGGATGTTGAAGATGAAACTGAAGATTTGTCACATCTTCTCAGACCATGGATAGGATGAAGGGCTTAATTTTTCTTTCTGTTTGTTGGCTTTTGGGGTGAAGGTATGAAAACCTAGGAGACAGATACAGCTTCCATAACCACCTCAGTGTTAGTATAAATTATGGTTGCCACCTCATCTTCTAACTGTCTTCATAAAATAAGGACTAGAAAACACAGGTTAGAAAGAAACAAACACTGGGTTTGGCAGGGTAAACCCCAGGATTACTTATGCCGCCCCCATCCCCAAGGATTTCTTTTTACACACATGTATATATGTACACACACACACACCTGGGATTATGCCATCAGGATTGTAAGTACTGTTTATATAGACATACTTGCACACTCCTTAGTATTACCTTTATTACCCAGCAATCTTTCTTGAAGAAAGGCTCAAAGACTAATCTACAGGTTAGAGCTGGTAGAGGTTAGTAACAATTTTCACATCAAAAGCTGACACATTTTATAGGATCTCCACCTAGTAACTGGAAGAGAACCAGGAAAGAGGATGCAGCTCACAGAGTATTTGGAATTAGCACTGGAATCTCCCAGGTAATCCACAGTGCTATCAGTCAGAATGCTGAACAACAGGTAGTCATTTGTACTTTACCATCCCATGGATTATCCGTGGCTTGCCACTACAAGTTCCTAGCAGCACTGTTGTGTTTATATATTAAATGAAATAGGCCTCATGGATAATTCTTTTTCAAGACTTGTTAACAGATCTGCACTCTTTTCCACTCAAAAACAATAGGTCTTTTGACTGGATATATATGTATATTTATCTTCCTAACAGTTAAAAGAAAAAAATAACCTTCAGGATATTTCTACTTTTCTCTGGTTGAGAATAGTAATCAGCATTCCAGAGAGTAGACATAGAATGGCTGATTTGAGTACTTTGGTATTTTCCACCTTTTTTCTGCTTTTGTGTAAGAGTATCAAGCCTGTGCCACTGATTCCTATGTTAGATAAATTTGGCTGTCCCATCTACGGGCATCACTAAGGATACCAAAGTGCATAGGACTGTGTAACTGATGAGCTGAATTCTGATACAGATTCAAGAAGGCAGCTCGTGGAAGCTGAACAGAATAGCGAGCCTGTACTTCTAGGCCTATATCTAATGAAATCTGCTTCCTCTTAAAGGCAAAATAATTAAACAAAAAACATCAGCAAAATACAAAACTGAAATAATCTAATATTCAAATAACTGTTTTAAAAATAAAATACTTACTTGTTTTCAAATACAACTGTGAGGGAGTCCTCATGAACATCTTTGATAAATCCCTAAAACAAAAACATTTTTGTTACAAGAATGCATGTGAAATCAAAAAGGCAGCAATTTCAACACAGCCTGAACCTGAGCCAGGACCACCACTAGCACTGAGGTTCCAATTTAGGAAAGCTCCAAGACACACTCCCACTCTTTGCACGAGGTTGCTGATATTCTTAGCTGCCTATTCCAAGACGTGCAGAGCACAGGGATTGCTCCCAATGACTGCTCAAATCTGACCAGAACATTCACAACTGAACTCACTATCCAGTTTCTTACTTTACCCACAGGTGCGCACAGGTGTTTTACAGGAACAAAATGAGAGGTCCAGGCAAGGGCAGTTATTCAAATAGCTGTGCACAGCACTAGTTGCTTCACTGGTGTTCTTCCCAACACAAACTGAATCCTAAACAACTGTCCCTCTGAGCAGTACAGCAGCCAGTTTGAATCACATTTGGCAGCAGAGGCTGCCACACAGCTAGTTATGGTATCATCTTTCAGGTACTAAATTGGGGACTGGATGAGGCCAAATGCCTGTAGGACCTCCCAGGAAAACAAAGAGAATACAGTATTACATGGATTTTTTGTGCTTATGTTTAGGGGGCATTGATTGTGCCAAAAACCTAAAGACAAAGATCAACCTCATAGAGTTATACCCAAGTATCCATGCAGAAATTAAGCTGCTACATTTCTAGATTAAATAAAGGTAGGCATAAATAAAGGTAGGCATGCTGAAAAAAATAATATTTTTTAAAAAAAGATGAAAAGAATATTACTCCTGCCTTTGCTCCAGCCTGGTATTTCCCAAGCAGAGGTGGTCCCTGCAGTTTTAAAGGAGTAAGAAAGCTGCATAGCTATGTTAAGAGAAGTTCCAGGAACTCTGCTGAATGGATTACAGACCCTTAAGAAACTGCCAGCTGAGGAGGACGAAGAACATTTCAGCTGTGCAAGGAGCAACCAGCCCACTGAGGTATTATGTGTCAGCTCAGGGAAAGATAAATTTTGACACAGTAGATCCCTCCATGCAATGACAGACAGTAAAGGAGCCCACACTGACAGCTGGCTGCAAAGGGCCTATATAAACAAATCTCCTTTTACCTGAGCTCATACTCGGCCAATGCTCTGAAAGCATTTGCTCAAAACCTGCTTTTCTGCTCCCTGAGCTTCCCTCAAACCCATCTGTCAGCAACACAAAAGACTAGTTCTAGCAGAAAGCACACTGGTAACCCTCGACAAAGCAGGTCACCAGAAATCATCTTGTTGAACCACCTAGTGTGCTCCTAATAAAATAAACCCTCTCAAAGGCCATTCTGCCACTGCAAGGGAAGGCAGGCAAACCTCCTTCTTTGAAAGGTAGGCAAGTGAAAAAGTTGACAGTAAAATACACCCAGCATCAGGAACTTTCAGTTTCAAGGAAACTGGATGGGAGTATAAAGCTTTGTCTGTTTAAAGATCCAAAGAGCATAAAAAACTTTACTGCCTAAAGCATGTGTAAGCCAGCAACTGAGATAAAGCAGAATTCTACCAAATTTATGCTACCAAGAGCTCTCTTCAAACATGCCCCAGCACGGGGACAAATTAACACAGCATACAGTGCACTAAACAGGGGTTACTCTACTACAGCTCATCCAAACATCTATACAGGGACAAAACACTGAAGTCACGGCACTGAGAACCAACTTAATGCAGTCCAGCATTCTGCTACATGACAACTTATCAACAGACAGCAGTATCTACAGGGAGAAATTAACTCCCTACCAGAGACAACCATTTATCTGCATTCCAAGAGTCTGTGATTCAAGACTAGTCTCTGCCTCATTATGCTACTTTATTTCATAGCTGAACCTGGTCTTCTATCCCTGTTGTGTTCTCACAGTACTCAATGTGTTTCTAAGGTCAGCTTACAGTAGCTAAAAATTTATTCTGCAGAACTGAAATCAGTTCTTTCCTTTGCTAAAAAACACAGCTTCGGAATCAAGAGATTCCAATTCAGGTATCATAAAACGTCTGATTAACATTCAGAACTTAATGCTCGGTAGAGTTTAGAAAGTCACAAATCCACTGACTGCAGATTTCATTAATAAGACAATAGTGAAAAAAGGAATCCAACTGCATTGACTTTTGAGAATTTAAGACAATTAGCCCATTGCCAGGTGAAGTGTGAGTTTCTGTGTAAGGTACAGACGGGTTTAATAGTCACAACCAATTTTCAAGCTAAGGTCCCAGGGAAGAATGCCACAGCTGAAGCCGAACAGTAATGCAGAGATACAGCTCTCAGCAGACCAACAGCTGACACTGCACAAATGTCAGCTGCATAAACAGAAACATGGGACAATTTTTAATAAAATTTGAAGTAGAAATTCCAATAAAGAGTCTGTACATTTTACAACACCATGTGGGTTTCGGGAACTTCACGGAAGGAAGTCTTTCAGTTCAAAGTATGCACACTGCTCTCCCCTCCCACAGGAGAATGTAACGCAGACTCACTGCTGGCAGACATGTAGGCAGCAACTGCCTTGAAATTACCTGCACAGCTTTTTCACTTGGTATTCCCAAACTCTTTCACTCCTTAGTATAATCAAGCATAACATCTATCAAGTATGTACTTGAGGTCACAAATGCACATATGTAAAGTATTAAATAAAATTATATGATTATTATTTAATTTTATTGTTGTGAGGCCTGAAAAGTCTGATCAGAATGTAACTGTACAATTACTTCCTACTATTATCAATTTCTCTACAGCTGTGGGGATGAGATCACATTTACAGCAACTGAAGCACAGCAGTCTATGAGGTACTATGGACTGTATGGTCCATTTGTAATAGAACTAATGAGAATTCAATATGGCTTTCAAATAGTTTTCTAAGAAATTATTTCATTATTGTCAAGAAGGATGTCAAAAGTATCATCAGAACATTTTCTGAAAGAAAAACTTCCTGTGTACGACTTTCCTACCTTCAACCCTGACTACACACAATATCAGCTGTCACTTACAACTTCCAGATAAAACCAGAAGGAGATTTCCTGTGTGTCAGGATGAGATTTAGTGTAGTATGTAAAGAAGTCTTCATGGGCCTATCCTTATTAAATTAAAAAAAAAAAAAAAGGTTTTCCAAAAAACCTGTGACCTTAAAGTATTTCACAATACATAACAGATTTTTTACATGAGAAGTTATAGTAAATCCTATGAACTCACAAGGATTTCTCCAGAGGAGGTGTAATGAACATAAAACAGAAAAATAAATAAACTGGTTTTCAATTAGGGAGTTTTGAAGGAGTTTTTTATTCATGAGGTAACCTATATAAATAGATTTGCACTAGTCATGCCTGATACTGTATCAAAAACATTCTCTACTAAATTAAGTAATGATACATTGCCTTAACTTTTGCTGTAATGAACAAGTTACACCATTACTGAAATTTAGCTTAGCAATGTTGCCTAAAACAAATAATTCCAGTATCTGAGTTTGAAGAGTACTATGTTCCTAACGTATCATTCCATGTACCTCCAGTGACGAGACAGAGCTAACAGGAGACCATCAAACACATCATCAATAAATACAGTAGCAACAAAAAGAATAAGGATTTGTAGTATCAGCAAGTAAGCTTACACAGAACCTTTGTGTGTCTTTTATACCACACACAAATCCGTGGAGGGCAAGAGGGGAAGCAAAATTGACACGACTTCATCTTGCCAGACCTCTGATTTGGCCTGTCCAGATATTAGTGTCAGTCACTCCATTTGTGCTGTGAGCTGGATCTCTGGCAGTCCATGTATGCCCTGACTGGAGCAGCCCAGCTCAGGAGGAGCAGGGGACTGTACTGTACTACAGGCTATTAATGTCCTGCTGGCTCCACGGGCTCTTGGGTTCAGACCTGTCTCTGCCACTCACTTGGCAGGAGCCAGGCGCCCAACACCAGCACCTGCAGAGGCAGCGGATGGGAGACCCAGTGAATCTCACCCATGGCTGGACAGGGTGTGTGGGGTGAACAACTGGGCAGGAAACTCTCAACCAATCATTTGCACCAAAATCACTGCAGCTGAGACTTCCTCATTTCGTAACAGACACCCACACACACTCTTTCCCTTTTACCTGGGTTTTGCTCGTGGATTTAGGATTAGGATCTGCTGATAACATAAACGGATCAAGACTTACTGAAGTGCCCTTACAATGAACTGTATGCCTGTGCATGTATATGCACACATAACTTTTTTTTTTTAAATCCAGTTCCAGGCAAAGTCACAAAATCTGTAAAACAGACAGATGCAATCCAAGTTCCCTCTGTATCCTGCTTTCTGTAAGTTTATCTGACCCCCAAGTAGGGTGATCTAATCTAAAAATGAGGTGCTGTTAGTTTAGCTCCAAACTTTCTTTCCAGGGATAGCCACTGTGTTGGCTTTTGAGTCACGCATACCTGCACACTAAAACTGTATTAATATCACCTTACCCACTGCTGAGCCAATTTCAAACAGCAAACACTTCGGCATCTGGTACCATGGACTGTTTCTGAACCAGTGACGTAAAGGTCAAGTAGCCTATATCCAATTACCAAGCCTTTCACTCCTTTTCAGATGCAAGAACCGTAAGTGTTTCTAACTAACACTGAAACACAACTGTTTCATGTAACAAACACATGAAATAATTATTACTAAGGGATGTATCTCATGCTGAGCCCCCAAAAGAAAAAAAAGAAACTAAAGCAAACAAAGGAAACTTGTAAATAATCAAACCATTGGACAAGGAAGACTGAACTTGGTATTATTTTCATTACAAGTGATTAGGTGCACCTGTTTATACAAGGAACTGATAAAAGCAAGCTGCTGTGGCTTACTGCAAAACACAAACATTACAAGCAAGTATCAGGAAAGAAAAATATCCTGAACTATCACATCAGTTTTAGCAACCACAGTTTTATTTATGACATTACTGCTTACTTCCATCCACAATCACAATTACCACATGTAAATTCAAGGATACTTCTGACAGTTGTGCAAGAACCTCAGCACTGAGTCCCCTGGTTTGGGCTTACTCATGGAAGTCTCCATGACTCATTACTTACACTGCTTCATATGCATCCTCCAAAAGGGTAAAACTTCTGGAAAACACCCTCCACTGATCCTATACCTCAGCAAACAATAACCATTCCCTCTGGCATCTCCCTTCTATCAGTCTAAAAGGCTCAAGCAAACAGCTCATCAACAGCAACAATGGGAACAGCTACTTCTTGCAAGACTCCAAACAACTTTCAACTGATCATGAAAAACTCTAAAATGTCTAAAATTTCCCATGCATACAGACATAGGGCTAGATGTAATAAAAAAATGCTGACAATTTTAACACAGTTGAGATCCTTAAAGAAAAAAAACAAAGGTCATTCCAGTTACAGTTACCTGGTGTAGTAATTGGGTATGAAAAGTGTGTAAGCTACACTTCTAATAACAATTTCCTATTTTAATAACCATCAAGCTGAAAACCACTCAGAGGAACTCAAGTTGTTTGCAAAGCCACTAATTAAAAATTGTAAAAAAAATTTAAAAAATAATTGTATTTTTATTGATGCATGAACTTTCTCTCCCATGGAGTTGCTCATCAAGCTTTGGCTCTACATGTGGAGAAATGGTGTGTACTTCTCATTCATAACTTTTTTCCCTTAGTAATATTTTGGCTTGTGTCTGCCTTGAGGCCAATGCCAACTCCTGCTACCAGCACTTTGCTTAGTCCTGTCACCAGAACAACTGCACCTCTTGAAAGAGGAACAGGCCAACAAGGAAGCACTTCAGAACCTGTAAATTAAGGCTGAATTCCATTTTAATTCATGTTTTTATTTATTTCCCCTTGCATAATCTTAACCAGCTACTACTGTAGAACTTAAAGAGCACAAGGGCCTGCAGCACAGCAGAGCCCACTTTCCAGCACAGCGAAGTCCCTACAAGGAAGAACACAACGGATCTTCCAGAGTTGTTCAAATGCCACTGAAAGACTCAGTCAGAGGAACTGAGCTGATGTTCAATTTATGTACCTTGGTCTTACTGTAAGGCCCAACCTATTTCAGGGAAGCTGACAAGGGAAATAATAAATAATGTGCATCACCAGAGCTCTTAATCTGCATACAAGTGTGCCCATAAAGGCTGATGGAGATACTGAGTAAAGTGGAAGTTTTTGTCTTTTTCTTCCAAGACACTCCACAACTGGCAGGTCCAGAGGCAACGGCACAAACGGGAACATGGGAATTTCTGTATGAATGTCAGGAAACCCATTTTTTTTTTTCCACTGTGAGAGTAACTGAGCAGAAGCACAGGTTGTTTGGGAGGTTGTAGAGTCTCCATCCTCAGAGATACTCAAAAGCCATCTGGACATGGGCAACTGGCTTTAGGTGGCCCCACCTGAGCAGAGGTGTGGAGCAGGTGTACTCTCACAGCCTCTACCAGCCTCAGCCATCTGTGATTCTGTGAATTACTTCATCATCTTAATGACACAGAGAAGCATCATCCTGAAAACACTGCAGGGCAGGCCAAGACAAGGCTGGGAGTATTCAGCTTTCACTCTCTTTTAACACATTCAGAAGCCAAAGAAATCCAGGTATTTTTGACCATTCCATACATAAAAGTCTACTCAAATGTCCCAAAGACAAAAACTTTCCTGACATCTAGTCCTCACCTAGAAAGCATCAACTTTTCTACTCTCAGGAAGTCTTCACAGCACTTTTAATATATGCAAACCCTTAACCAGTAGTCTTCAGCAGTCCTATCTGTTCTCCCCTGTTCCACAGCACAAACCTCCCCATTTTTCAGAAGGCTACAACTATTTCAAGCCCCACCAGTGCCATCTGTTCTCCAAGGGGAATGGGTGCTCAGTATTGTGATATATGCAAAGTCTTCTGAGCTGCAGGAAGTGGCTGAACACTGGCTCTGCTGTGTAATGCCCTGGAATAAAATATACGGTAACTGCTCTCCTGTTATCTAGATTATATTACTTCTTTAAAGCAAATGAAAAAAAGAAGAAATCGCAAATTAGTTTGGTGATTTAGAAATACAAGTTTAAAATTAGATCATAATATGCTTTCTCTTAAAATTTTTTTTTTTTAAATTACCATAGGATCTACCATAACTGTCCACTGGTACATGAAAACTCAAAATGCTTTTCATGATGCATGAATTTTAATAAAGAACATTAATTTTCCATACTCATTTATTGCAACCGTAGTGTGTACATATCCTGTACGTTCTTCCTACACTTATGAAGAATTCCCTGTAAAAACTGAAGAGCAATTACTAAAGAAACTAAAGAAACCATGAAGAGCACCATTTACCATGGTCATACCTCTAATAAGTAGTGAAAACCCACCGCAATGCTCCAATAGATTTAACCACCACATTTGTTCTACCGCAGCTAAGCTGCAGATCACAGTAACAACTCATTAAAAGAAAATCTCTCACGTAATTGTTTACATAATTATTTTGGTTTTTATCTCTGTTAGCATAGCAGGTTCTTTCTGTTCTCATTTACCTGGGGTTATGCTGTGCTAATTAATCACTGTTCTACGGGCAAACCTCAAATCTCATCCCATCTTACAAATTCTGCTTTTTCTCTTCAGAAAACTTTTGCCACCTTCCATAGAACGTCACACAGCTTAGAAAAGATGAGCCTCTTGTCATTATCTTGCAATAATCAATGCTACTGGTGCCCAAAATAGGACACTTCCTAAAAGAGACTGACACACCTCTTTGCTTTGGGTCACTTTAAACAGCAAGCGACCTAGGAGTGTTACCTAGTTCCAAAATAAATGCAAAACCTCTGCCTTCCTCAAGAGTAAGACTCACAAAATGGAGTCACTGACACACACACTTCACTGCATTTAACTCACAAGAATAATCTTTTAAAATTGTGTGTGTTTGAATGATTTGGTTTGGGGTTTTTTTGTTTTTTTTTAATGGGGGTTGTGTGTTTTTTCCCGCTCCACATTAAGAGTGGATTATTCTGAGTTGGGGCTTCGATCACTGTGCATCCAATCATTCTAACCTACCTTCATCCACCATGAAGATGCCATCACTGGACTTAATCCCCAATTCATTGATCTCAAAGCCATTATGCCATTTTTAATTAAAACTTCTGGTTTTTTATGTCACTGTTCACAGGGCTAAAACACATGATGGTGCTAATCCAAGTCTGATAATTCTCACTGACTTAGGAGATGTCATCCTTTCAGATTTCAGATCAGGCTTATTGTGGCAAATTCTGTGCACACAGATCCCTTCAGTCCAAAAATTCAGCACATCTCATACTCCCATGTGTCTGAAATTCCTCTTAAGCATGAGAACAACTGATCCACCATTTGGAAAGTTGTCCAAGATCACAAGGTATAAAATGGAAAGCTAAAAAAAGTGTTTCCAAATTCTGGGCTTCTTAATGCATGGGGGGAAGAAAATCAATTCTATTTAGGAGTATCCTGTTCTAGATGCAAATGATTCTGATGTGGGTTTCTGTGTGATACTTCAGGTTCAACAAAAAATTTATCCAATGTATAAAATGTATTATCTACTGATCTTGGTACAAATTCCGGAGGGCTTCCTACCAAAGGGGATGCAGCTTATCGCACTGCATTCTTTCCTCATAAGGATATCTCCCATTTGTCTTGGCCAGCTGAAAGAACTAACTCCTGAAGTCAGCTGGTTACAATCCCTTACACTCAACTGCCTCTACATACTGTACAATCACCACATGATTCCCAAGCCAAATCCACAGCTGCACACAGGAAATTCAGACGGGGGGAGGGGGAATTAAAAGGGACACCCCCACACCAAGTGCAGTATTGCCTGTGCAATGCCACACTGTGCATGTGGTTAGGCACAATAGCTAAAGAGAGTCCCGAGATTAAATCCTCCCAGAACACAGCCATGCTGCGTGCTCACAATACTGGCTAGAATCAGGCCTTCTGGAGAGGAAGACAGGAGGCTATCGCCATAAAAAGAGCTGGGACTCTTAAACATCTGAAGCCAGGCTTAGGGGAAAATGACTGACAGGCAACAGCTGAGAGTATTCTGCATTGATCCTGTACCATCCTGACATTCCAGGGAGGGTGATGGTGAAAGAAGATTTCTGAAGGCATAAATAAACTCGAAATCTTAAAAAAAATTATTTAGAATATTTTAAAATCATCGTAAATCATTATTATCGCCCCGGTTCACCCCATAGCACCCAAAAGCCCCTGCATCTTCCAACACCAAGCCCCCCACACGCCCACCCACCCTGCCCAACATGAAGGCTCAGGGAATCCCCGCGCCGCGCATCTGCTCCCCCGGCCCCGCCAGGGCTCTGCCTTCCCCACACACGAACCTCCCCTG
>VYXC01002534.1:792091-831818 GCA_013397175.1 Platysteira castanea | reverse complement strand
CCGGCGCGGGGCTGAGGGGGAAGCGCGGGGCGGGGGCGCGGGTGCGGCCGCGTGAGGGGGGTGGCGGGCGCTGCTTGCGGGGACAATGCGGTGCGGGCACGGTGCGGGGCGGGCCGTGCTGTGCAATGAACGCCGCTCAAAAGGCCGCCCCCGAGGGGGCACCTTCGGCTGCCGAGCCGCCGCCCGGGGCGGTCAAGATGGTGCCCGACATCCCGCGCCCAGCTCGCTTTGTCCCTCACGCAGCGCCGGCCCCGGGGCGGCCGCCCTGCCCCGCCCTGCTCACACCCCGCCGGGGCTGCCCTGCCCGCCTTCCCCGTCTGCTGCTGCCGAGAGAAACAATAAAAAATATAAAATGCGTGTGCTGTGCTGGCCCTCCCAACACACTGGGACGTGAATTGTGCTGTGGGCTGGATGCTCACATAAGCTTAGTCATGCAGAGCCTGATGAACGGTCTGTACCTGTGCCAAATGCATGTGGTTTTGCAATAGTTTTAAATACAGAACTATAGAATCATCAGGTTTGGAAAAGACCTTTAAGATAATGAAGTTCAACCATCAACCCAGCACCACCGCTGTAACCCCTAAACCACATCACCCAGTGCCAGATCCAAATGCCTTTTAAACACCTCCAAGGATGGTGACCACCACCTCCTTGGGCCACCTATTCCAGTGTCTGACCACCCTAACCGTGACTTTTTTCCCGATATTTAATCTGAATCTCCCATCTCAGCCTAAGGCCATTACAATAGCAATGCTTTCAAATGCCCTTTCCCGTTGGGCATCAGCCCCAAATGACCATGAGGACATGATGATATTTTACCCATCAGATGTTTTCATTTTCCGTTTCTTCGTGTTAATCTTGCTTTTGTGCCAGTTGTAACCATGTCTGTCAGAGGGCTGAAGATTTTGGATAATAAAGGCCAAAAGTGTTGAGAAATCTGGCTACTGGGTAAGGAGGTGCAAATGGTCAAAATAGTCAAAGAATGTGTGGCGCTGGCACTTGGGGACATGGTTTAGTGGTGAACAGGGCAGTGCTGAGTTGATGATTGGACCTGATGATCTTGGAGGTCTTTTTCAATCCCAGTGTTTCTATGATTCTGTAATTCTGATGTGCCATAACTGAAGGAAAGATACGAGTTCAAGAACATGAACATTTTTTTCCGTGCTGTGTGCATGAATATTCTTATTCTTGCATACTATTTATTCCACATAAACTTTGGAGGGTACCTTTCATTTTAAATTTTGTTTTAATCTTTCTAAATTACCCACAATTTATTCTGTCCATGGTGCCTAGGCCACACATGGGCAAGAGAGCCCTTCTTGAAATAAAGTGCCTCCTTTCCTGTTGGCAGAGGCCACTCAGGATTTTCCAGGATAAAGTAAAGAACCAGGTAATATGAAACAAACAGCTCTGCTACAAAAATTCTATGCCAAAAGTTTTCATTACTCCAAGATTGAATAGACGGGTTCGTTTATTCAGCTACCGAGACACAGTCCCAATGTCAATTGCTAAAAAATTGTGTTTGGGGTTTAAAAAAAAAAACAACAAACCAAAAAACCCGCCCAGAAATAAACTATGCATGAGCTGCTGTCCTTAGGAGTAAAAACAGGACACGCATAAAAAAAAATTACTCCAGAACTATGTGAACTGCCTGGATGTCCACATTTGCAAAACTGGGGAATAGTTCTGGGCATTAATGATAACAGAGCCAATGCAATCTGCATCTGAATTTGCCTGATAAAGTTTGTTTTTCTGGAAGTGTGAGGATGATAGTGGTTAAAGGGACAGGGTTGTTTACATGTTAATATTGAGGCAGATTGCTGTATCTGGGTTAAATGGGTAGAAAAGGGCTTTAGCAGGTTGTGGGCCATAGAGTTTGCAGAACATCAGCCAGAATGTAGGTTGTGAATCCGTTCTAAACTTAGTTTTCATTTAAATGTAAATTATTAGTAACTACTAAATTAAATTGTTTTAAACATTTAATGAAATAGGGAAAGGGGGGATCTTTACTCAGATTCAAGAACTCAAGAATTCCTCTGATAGTATCTATTTACAGCTTTTTTAATGAGACTTCGTAAGGTTTCATTTTCATTTCATTTTCATTTTTTTGGTTTCGTTTTGCAATATCCTCAGTGAAACTGCCACTTTCATTTCCTAGAGCTGACGTGGTCCAGGAGACGCTTTGGGTAAGCCCAGTTGAACCATTCTTTGAAAATTCCACAGCTGAGGAGGCAGAGCAAGCTGCATCATGCCAGAAGGACACTAAGTCAGAAGTTGCAGGATTCTATGTCCTTGGGACCCTTGGTTGGAAAAAGCAGAAGAAGGGTTCCCTTATTTGAGTGAGCAAAATGAAAGGTGAAGCACTAAACACTGAAGGATTAGGATGTTGTCTTCAAATACATCAAGACACACAGAGGGGATAATGATCCATGAGAGACTGAAGTATGAAAGACAGAAAACCTGACTAGCAGAGAGACTCCCCAAAAAGTATAGACTGACCATTAATCAACTTAGTGTGGAAATAAGTTTACAATGGGAGGTTGAAGACATTTCTGGAACAGCCTTTCAAAATGAATTAATTAAAGTTAATAAAGTCTGCTTACTTTATTTAGGATGGAAAAAGCGTTTATGATGGTGATATAGCATGAGCAATATAAACCACATTTTCAAGAGAGAAAACTTTGCAAGCATTGATTCCAACAAATAAACAACCAACCCATACCCCCATCCTTCCAAATGCCATTTTCTAAAATTTCTAAGGGAAGTATGTGGACATACTAGAGAGGGTTCAGGAAAAAGTCATAAAACCATTGAAAATGTAACTCACAGTGAAACAGTATCATCGCAGAGTTTTATTATTTTGAAAAAGTGATTTTTGTCCACAATCTGCAAGTATCCAGGGAGGAAAAATATACACGCATTTTTAGATTCCTATCACTATCAATTTTTAAATCAATATCAAGTATGCTCTAGTTCATGCATGAATTAATGGAATTGTCTGTGTAATTGAAGGTCACGATGGAATTCATATTCTGGGACCTTCTGACATCAGACTCTGTTAAATGTTTATCTTACCCAAAAGCAGAAAAATTCTAGCTATTTTCAGACTTGGGCAAGACTGAGACAACAATAAAATCAACGGCATAACTGTTCAGAATAGTGATCTCATAAAGTAAGATTATATTTAGCTATGAAAAGATGCACACATTGATATCCCTCTTACTTTACTAGTAGGCTGAAAATTTGTTTGAAAAAAATGTTGTAGTTTTACACTGTCAGTTATTTTGCTGCCAATTAACTTGAGTGCCTTTTCTGATAGCAGAACAAGGGTAATTTCTCTGTTTTTCTGAGAACATTTCCTACCTTTCTGTAAAAACGAAAAACCCAGAAGCATCCTTTCTTAGCAAATTTTGTTTAAAAAAATAGGCAAAACCCAAGGTCGACTAAATTCAGACTCCTGCTCTTACTTGAAATGTAACAACCTAGGTCTTACAATCCACTCAGTGAAGGGAAGTGCTGACACTTAGCAACTCATGCCATAAAAAACAAAATAATGATAAAAAATTAATCTAGCTTTGCCTTTAAGTGGGTAAAAACCTTTTTGGTTCCATTGCTCATTCTGAAATTTTGGCAGAAGGCTTATGACTATGAGAGACATCCATCCACAGACTTCCAGCCTTAGCAGAAGCTTAGGAAACAGGGAGCGCTGAGATGCTCTGTAAATTACTGTGCATCCTTAATTCTTAGTGGAGACAAACAGCACAGGTGGATATTTGAAAGATATTATGAGATAAGATTATATTGGTCTCATGTCTTACCAAATGACAAAATCACATTGCAGCTGAGCAAAAGCCTTGGAGAAGTTCTTTTGAAAAATGACCTGCTTCCAAGTTTGCTCATTTACATGTATGTTTTCTCTGTTCTACAAACTGTACTTGGGTGGCAGAAAGAAGTCTGTGAAACCTGTAAACTTACTTCCAGTAATCCTGTCCAAGTAGAGCAGAGGATCTGATATCTTGTGGTACAACACTGGTATGAAGACGTATGGCCTCGATACAGATTGTCCTGCTGGGCTGTATAAAGGGCCTGAACTTGTAGAAAACTCCTTTAGAAAAGCTTGTTTTTTAACTTGTTTTGTTTTGTACTTCACCGTGATTTTTGCACTGTTTGAATAATGGGCTGAAGAAGAATCTCTACCATTTTTTATCAGCCTTTCACAACTGAATTCCTGACCTTTTCCAATGAATGAATATTTGCCTGGAGGTTTGCTGAACCCCACATCCGTGCCCAGCCACATCTGCAAGTACTGTAAGCAGACACTGCTTTCTGAAAATAGGACCTACAAAAGGTGTTGCTAAGTGAGTGTATGTAAAAACATTTTTGTGCAGTGCAGTTTTAAGCCCTCTCTCTGGTATGGAAGTCAGAGAAAGAATAAATCATAAATGTTCCTATTATTGTAAATGAACTTTTGCAGTCATTTACACCTACCTTTAAAGTGAAAAACCTATGTAGCTAATGGTTTTTTGTGTACAATAGCTGATAGCACTCACATTTATCTGTCTAGACAAAATGAACTTAAAATGATTTGTATAGGGTTAAAAATCTCCAGTTTAGAAGGATAACAAGCATCTAGAATCTACAGACTGCAGTAGGTATTTACTATTGTGGTCTACTTCCTGTTACTGCAGTCTAAAAAAGAAAAAGTCACTGAGCTAATTAAATTATATAAGGAAGACATCAAGAACCAATATTAAAAATGGTTTTGATTACAGGCTGTGTTTATGCTGAAGGAATGCTGAGCAATATCATTCAGGTTTCATTTGTTCAAAGTCCACAAGATAACGTGCACATTCAGCAAAAGAAAAAATATAAATCCAGGCAACAGACTACTATGTGAAAGTAATTTCACGCTGAATGACAACATATGAACCTTGTTTTTTCACACTGGGTGAACTTCTGCCTTACCATTGCTTGACTGGTCATCCCATTTTTGTCAGTAGCAGCACAGGAAAGTAAGGAAAATAAAATGAAAAGTTTGATGTCATTCTAAAAGCAACGAGAAGCACTAGACAATGCCTGCTGTAAACTCAATGTTCATCCTGGCACTGTGCAAAGAAACTGCAGAATCATTTCACTGAAATTTTAATGAACTCCAATGAGAACACTGCTGTTTAATGGACTTTATGCAATGGGTGGAAGCTCGTCCACTCACAATCCAACTTTTCATGGGGTTGGCTTGGTTTGCTAATTTTCATTATCACTTTGCATCTGCCTCTTTTGAATGCTGGTGGGGATGCAGCTGGTCCAAACTAACCTTGTGCTTGACTTTGTTCCAAGCCAGGAAGTGAATGCAGTGAGCTCCAGAGGGACCTTGCTGCTCGTCTGCAGTGATGGTGATGTAACAGTGTGGGAAAACCTGCCACAGAATTAACTTCAGGTGTCCAAGCACAGAAGTTCTCATCTACAAGTGTTAGGAGTTATATCCTTCCTATCACTGTTGCCACCCACATAAACCCAAATAATTTCTGTCTTCTGAATACTTTCAGTTGAAACCAGGAGAGGAAAGTAGTGTTTTTCTTTATAACTGATCCAATTTTGGTCCTTGTTTGGTTCTCAGGCAACTCCAGACTACCTTTGTTTTGACCTGGCACCTGGGCCAACTTTTAGTGTCAGTGTCATATGAAAAGATATCTGCATTTCTAGTGTGGGACTGGACCAGAACAGGGTTTCAGGTATGTGATATGAATTACTGGCTACCTCCTGCAATCATCAAATGTGCAGGTTTAATCCCTGATTCTGAATATTAGTGTTTAATTTCTTAAATCAGTGCCTATGACTAGAGTAATAGAAAAGGCAATAAAACCCTGAGCAAAATTTGTGAGAGAGGGTGGACAGGGGGCACATTGCTACCATAAATACATGATCTGAGGTATAGAAATTTAGAGCTGCAGGACATGACAACACGAAACATTAGCACTTAAACAAAGGTGTACCTGGAGTAGCAGAGGGATGCACATCAATCCCAATGAAGAAACGCAGTATGGAAGAGAGAGGAGGGAACTTACAGGTAGGAAGAAGTTAGCAATGCATCTGTGTGAAACCCAGCAAACAAACTGAAAAGCTTATGTATGTTGCTAGAGGATTACCTGATGTAATCTAAAACACAAAACAATTCATTTCAAAAGGAGATCAGTTGTCAGCTCTAGGCATTCTGCTATCGAGAGTTCTGAAAGCAAGTTTCTGTCTTGCCACACTCTATTTTTTGAAGGCTCTGATACAGCAAAGTACTTAGGCAGGTGTTTTATTTAGCATCTAAGTGGAAAGGATATAAGAATGACTTAATAATTGGCTTAATTTGTGCTCTTCAGGAAAGGAAGGAGTCAAGAAGAAAGTTTTCCTCAAATTTGTTGGCAGAACAATAATGTAAAGCGTTCTGTGTACATGTATTTTCTGGTTTCTCTGAAAAGTCCCACCTGTAGAGGAACAGATATATATTATATGTATATATAAATTACATATGAATGTATTTGTTGTTTGTTTGTCACGTGCATATGTAAAGAATTTGCAGATAAATGTAGAGCCTGAGTGCCCTAGGAGCAAAGATAAGCATTTTACAAAGAAAGTACTAGAATGTTGGTCAGTGTCAGGATCTCAACATCAGTTGTTCTTCCCAAATGGATTGTATTCAACTCCCTCAAAAATTCAGGGCAACCTTTTCTATTACTTTAGTCATAGGCACTGATTTAAGAAATTAAATACTAATACTCAGATTAAGGGATTAAACATGCACATTTTGATGATTGCAAGAAGTAGTTAGTAACTCATGTCATGCAACTCTACATTCCCTCAAATCCATCTGTGCTGGTAGATAGGGTGAGGCAGTATGGGACAGAGAGTGTTTCAGTGAGGGGAGTTATCAAGAAGTTCAAATGTTTCCTGTGGCTTCTGTAATTGCTCTTTCAACCGAGATGACCTTCCCCTGGTACGTGTGTTCCAGTTGTATCACAGATGCCATTGAAGAGGGTGGGATAAAATCTGGACTCGTGCCTTTTTCTTTTTTCCATCTTTCTAAAAATACCATTCTATTAATAGCATAGTGTTTTCCCAGACTGCCTGTCTGTTGAGATGAAAAAGGGAACTCGTTAAGCTACTTTGGTGATAAAATAGACAGTTCTGATAGATACAACAAAACTGACCATTCTTTTGATCTAATCAGTAAAATTATTGCATGAGTGCTCAGGATGTCATGCCTTTGGCATGTTTCCACTTCCTTTTTTTCAGTTGTTTGATCCCCTGATGCCAAATGCTGTTGGCTGTCTGGCATAATAGATGCTGCAGCACGTGATTTCACCAGTGATTTGTTGCCATAAGGCTCATCATCATCAACCTGAGCCTGAAGAGCTGAGATTGCTTTGGCGTGCTCTTACCACAGCTGTATGCGCCTGCTTGTTTTGTTCTGTCTCAGTGGTGTGGTATGTCCAGCCCTGGACTTTTCCTACTGGATTTTGGAGGGGAGCTCCTCTGTTCAACATCTAAAATTCTGCTTTAGACAGTGTAAAAGATGTGGCTGATTGCAACTACATCAGAGCTGTCAAAAGGAGAGGCTGAGGAGGATTAGTGCAAATGGATGAAATATGCAAGAAAAGAAACAAGAAGGAGCCAAATGATAAAACAGTCAAGAATAGAGGAAAACAACAACAGAAGAAAGAAAAGTTCAAATGACAGTGGAAGAAAATTTCAAAATTTGGGCTTTCATGAAAAAGGGTTTGATGAATGAAAAAGATGAGGTAAGAGAGGAGGATAGATAAAATGAGTGGTAGATGAGGGAAACCAAGAGAGAAAGAACAGTTCTGGGGAATACATGAAAATACATCACGGTCACCTGTGATATTCACGTGCTTTTTCCCGCTGGAAAACAATGGAAGAGATGGTTGCAAGCAACAATATAGACCCATAAGATTAATTCATATCTAACATGATGTTAACTGGTGTTTTGAACATCCAAGTTAAAATCTACTTTTTGCTGTCCTGGGGCAGGAATTTGATTGCAGTCCTTTTACCTTCTGAACTGTGTGCCCATGTCTGTAGCACCCAGTCAATGCCGTGTCACATCAAGACACTGGAATAAGCTGGAATGAAGTAGTATTTGCATGGGAAGCAGCCCAGCCCTGTAATGTGGTCTTGCACCCATGTAAGATTCTCCACCTCTCAGTTGGGTCTTTCACCTCTGAGGGACACCAAAGCACAGACACAATGTTTGTACAGAAGATAGCTTCTTCTGACATCCCTGTGTGTTAGTGTGAAGTGTAATTCCAGCTTCTGCTGTTGAAGCTGTTTCACTTCACAGAAATTCTTTAGTGGTCACAAAGGTACAAAGCATGTGACAACAACTATTTAGAAGTTGTTACATACTGATAACAATCACAAATACAACAGCTTTTTCTGTATAAAATGAAAGTATGGTTATCCAAATCAGTTTACAGGACTGGAGGCTTCAAAAAAATTCACAATTTCCACTTTATGGAACCATTTTGAGCAACTTTTAATTCAAGTGAAAAGGGCTTTAAGAATTTAACATTTTCATCATTAAATGACGTTTTATTTTAAATTAAAATAGCATATGTTTTCTAAGCATGTGACAATAAAACCTGATGTCTTAGCTACCCATAATTGTTCTTCTGAGAAAATAAAGTCTCAAATACCCTAAATTCCACACTCCGGAGCAATTTAGATCTCCTTAGAGATCACAGTTTGAACTACAAATGCAATAAGGGCTGCATCCTGCTGTAACTGAAATCTTTCCTAAGTCTACTTCTGCTTTTCAATCTCTCTAATTTTTCATTAGATCAAGAGTCACGCATTTTTGTTGGCAGTAAAGCAATTCCAATTTGAACTGCCTTCTGTCTTCAATAGGAATTTTCCCAAAGTACAGAAATAAAAATGTAAAACTTTGCTGTGTTTCATTACTTTCATTCTTTTGAACATTGCTGCTCTGAAAGCTCTGTGTGAAATTATTAGAAGACGGGTTTTGAAATGCTTGTGAAAGTAGATGCATATATGGGACTCAAAGGGCCTTATTTAAAAAAGAAATTTGCCAGTTACCCAGATCTCTGGTTGGTTATGCCCATTCAAGGATACAGAATCCATCATTCCTATGATTATTTTTACATCTGAACTTTTTTTTTTTTTATGCTAGATAGACTTGAAACTTTCAGGGTCATTTGCCCAGCATGTAGTTGAATGTCCTGTGCTATAGATTCCAATTAGCAAGACCATGTTCAATGGTCCTACACCACCAATGCTGTCTAACTGCTTTCCACTTGGCTTTATATGTTTCTTCTTTGTTGCAGCTGCAACCAGGTCTATCTGCCCTTTGATAGAAAAATTTCAATTACCCCAGGGAGAAGCTTTTAGCTTTATTAAGCATTGAAGTCTACACATTTGTTCTTCTGTTGAAGAGCAGTTCAAAAGGAGACTTTCTGAGGAAGTAATCTGATAAGTTAGGATAAATCTTGTGGACTTTCACTGCTAATGTTTTTTCCTGTAGTCTGAGCCTAAGATTCTGCCAACTCAGTGTACGGTTAAGCATTTCTTTAACACTTTTAGCCCCTGACAGATGTTTCTTATACTTCACAAGTAAATGGCTCTTCAGTGTTTTTTGAGACTGCTGTGCTCTCAGCATAAAACTGATGTCACAGAAGGCTGGAGAGCTGTGCTTCAGCCTTGATAGGCAGTGACAGAAAACTGTTCCCATCTGGTAGCTTTGTGTTGGCCTCTGAGTAAACGAATGGTTTCCTTTCTGAGATGATGGGTGTCAACCCATCACCCCCTCGTTGCCAGGAGTAACCTCAGTTATCTCAGGAAGAGCGAGGCCTGCACACACCAGGTCTCTCATCTGCCCTCACTCTGTTGTCATTGGCCTCTCAGGGGACTGGGTAGCCAAGTGATGTGGAGGAAAGCTGGCAATAACACTGATGTAAGTCACATCTCTTTGGAGATGAAAAAAGGAGCTTCTCTTCCTAATGCTGTCAATCTTATGTTTTACCTCCTTGGTGGGTTCATTTACACAAGTAAATAAGACTGTCATTTATGCTTTTTAATGTTTGAGAATTCCACAAAAGTTTCACGTCTCTGGTTTGAAATCGAATCTCTCATTATTGTCTCTATCTTGCAAATTAATTTATTATTGCATTTGAAGTCCTAAATGCCTCTTGAGAGAGCTGAACGTACAGTCTAACAATCTGCCCATAAAGAGCAAACATGAGTTACACATTTAAAGAAGATAATCTTTCAGTTGTATGGAAATCCTGTCACTCTTGCTTTTCTGTTTAAGCTTTATGTAATAAAGCCTTTCTTTCTGTTTTCAGAAAAGTTTTGGTTCTCGCTCACTCACCCCTATTCTGTGTGGCAGAAGAAAATGGCACATTAAATCAAGACTGCATAAAGGGGCACACAACCAAATGAAATTATTATCACCAAATTAGAAGACTGGAATTCTTGGGTGAAATATATTCTTCTAAAAATCCTTAGGAGAGAATGCAGAGGAAACAAATAAACATTGAGAGAGTTCTCCAAACACAAAATCCCACCTAAATCTGAAGGTACAGTATGCTTTTTGGAGCACCATTAAGTAGCAGCCACTATCAGTTTCAAACACAGGTAGTAGAATTTACATAAGCAAATCTCATCTGGCTAAATACTACCCCATAAATATACATATTATAATCTGTTATTAATACACAGGATTATATTGTCATAAAACATCAGAATATTACAAGCAGGGATTTTGGATGAATTATCACTCTTCAATTCTGTACATCCATCATAAGGCCCATATGCCACCTACATCCACATTCCAAGACACACACATCCTCTCCTGTCCCTCAGGACTTCTTTGTCAGCAACTCAACCAACAACAAATACTCCCACTGAAACCAAAACAAAATTGAATAAGAAAGAAAAGAAAATCCCCAAACTGTTTGCTCTCTCTTAGGAAAACACCGTTTCATGGTGCAATAAAGATATTAAGACAGGGGCAAAATAATTAAGATTACAGAAATTAATTCTATATCAAACTCCACAGAAGGACTCCTGTTGACATTAAAGCTTTGTCTTCTCTTTGATAATGAGATTACACTTCATACTTGATTTTCTGCATATTCTTCTGTACAGAGTAGATGTATTGCCACTGTCTGTCAATGATTCTGCACAAAATTCCATCTGTTTAAAACCAAAGGACATATTTTTTGTGCCACTGGGCTTGGAAAACCTGCAACTCAAGACCTGACACCATAACCTTGGAGCTGAAACTGTAGTTAGAGCTTGTGTTTCCAGTGTTCCATCATGTGCATACATATTTTATGCATTTACTTCCAGTTAGCCAAGACTTCTCTCTTTGAAATTTCAGCTTGTATCATCTACCCAACTTCATCCAATACATTTGTATACATGTAATTACATGAAATTCAGTAAATAATCCTGTTGACAAGACAAAAACAGTGAAAAAATGGTTTCTCACTCACCTATTTGAGTCTGGAAAAATCAGCTGAAGTAAAATCCAATTAGAAGGTAGCAGATAAGACTGAACATAAAGGATTAACTTTTTAATGAAAAAACCATGTCTGCCTATCCCTTTTTCAGAGTAGAAATATCATAAACCAAAACCCAAATTTTGCTTTGGTACTGTCATTTTCTCAGGATTCTGGTAATGCAGTCTGGTGACATTTTGACATGTAACCTTTGAGAGAAGACTTGGTAAGCTCCAAGGGAGTACTGTCCTTTTGAAGCTGCATTGGGCTCAGGAGCCAAGTCACTTTTCCAAAGCTCAAGGTATTTGCTGCTGAATCAGTCATTGGTATTACTGATTTTTCCAGCATTAAGAGAGAGAAAGTAGTGGAGGAAAGTCTTGCACGTGCCAGACAGACACATGCCTATATTAAGACTTATGTTGAATTGTTAATTTTTAGTTATCAGTAAAACCAAACTAAGAATCTGCATGTTCAGCCGAGAGTGTTTTTGGTGCAGCTTGTTCATGCTTCAAAGGTAACGGTTGCTTTCAGTATGAAATACTGGGAGATTTTTTTCTGCTCCTAGGTTTGAGCTTTTCAGTTCAAAGCATGCAATCTTTGATGTTTGCATGGACTGCAGAAGATCATCATCTTAGCCAGGTTACATCTGACCTGTAGCTGGAGAAGGCCAACTGCATTCTCCATATGTGAAAACCTACAGTCCATTGCAGTCTAGCACGCAGCTCTTACGCTGGTATCAGTCTGTCAGGTGTTCTCACCACGGCATCTGCCATTCACCTTCCCTGCCCAGACCCTTTGCCTACTTCTTCCTCTCTTCTGCAGCAGCTGTCTACAGAAGATGAGGTCTGTAGCAGGGCCTTTCAGGGGAAATGGGGCTGCCTGGTCGGCCAGGAGAAGAGTCTGGCTGCTCGCACATGGAGGTGATGGGAAGCTGTTCAGATGAGCAAGGAGCTGCTGCAGGAGGTGGCTTGGGCAGGGTAGACAGGGCAGGAGAGCTGTGCCAGGTGAGGTTTGAGCACTGTGTGAAAGAGGATGGAGCTGCTTGCTGGGAGAGGGGACAGCCTGCAGCTGGACAGGAGGAGGGGGATGTGTTACAGGGCTTTCCAGAGCAGATCCAGCTCACAGCTCCTGAGGCTGCACAGCTCAGCTCTGCATTACCCCACAACAGCAAAAAGCAGATGAAGGTGATTTCAAAGGAGGAGAAAAGTTCTATTAGAAACTTTATGCTGATCAATATGACAGATTATTTGTTTCAGCACAGTGCTTTCACCCAAATGGTACTTTATCTTCCTGATACAATTTTATCTGAATTATTTTTATTTCATGGACTTTTAATGAAAGATCTCACCATGATCATTTATACTAAGGATCAGTTTATATTACCTGTAGAAAAGTGCTCCTCACTACATAACCTTCACATGCTATTAAGCAAAGCTCTCTTTTTAAATTCAAATATTAGCTGGAAAATTTCCCTGCTCTTAGTGATATTTCCAAGGCACTAATTTTAGAGAAAGTCTGCCAGAGGCAGTCCGAGGGGCTGGTGAATACTTTCTTAAGGATTTATGGTGTAGCCTACAGTGTCAGACTATGCATTGGTGGGGGGACTGTGTGCTAGAAACCACAGGAATGATCTATAAAGAATAGGAAAAAAATAACTTAAGTGATGGAGAATATTTCAAAGAAGCCAGGTTCTGCTGCAAGGGTTCTGTGACAATCTCAGCCAGTGCTTTTCAGCATCTTCAGCTATTGTCTCATTTCAGCAAATTAAGACACCTCTATGCTTGATCATTGCAGGAGTTCACAAAGCAAGAAATAATTTAGGTCTGTGGCTAACGCTGGTACCTCCTAGGTTGAGAGAGCACTTCAGTGAAGTAGCTTTGTGTCAGCGAGACGGGCACTCGCGCACATGCAGCAAATGTTTGTGTCTTAACGTATTTTCCTCTCCAGAGAAAACATACATACTATAGCCTTCTTGTATCATTCCTCCTCCTGCATTACTCCACTTCAAGGTATTGTTTCTAGAAAATGTCTTCAGTCCTTTCTCTGTGCAACTGAACTGTGGGTCAGACAGCAGGTAAGTACATTACAGCCTCAGGCACAGGAACTTCCCTCTAAAGAAATCTTCAAAGTCATTGCAATAATGAGGAGCTAAAACAATGTCTCTTTCAGTACACAGCTGCTATTCACCTGACAAATTAATGGTGGGCAGAAAATAACTACTATTACTACATGTATTAATAATACTAAGGAGAAGGCAGCAGCTGCCTTTGCCCTCATCCCACCAACAAATTAGCTGGCACCATCTAATGGGATCTCTGCTATCAAGAGTTGTCCAAGCCTTGAAGGAATCTGTTCAAAGCAGAGAAGGAACAGAGAGCTGCTGCCCAGGTGAAGGATACAGCCCTTACTTTCACTGTGCCTTCTCATCCCACCAGTGGAACAGCTTTGTCTGGGAATCTGGCTACAGCAAATGTGCAAATAGGCATCTGGCAATATTAATGCCACAGTGTTAAGTTCAACAGGACTCTCACTTTAACAGGAAAAAAATATTATTTCCATGGAATCACTTTCTTCCTGCAACAGCCCCCTAACAGGTACTTGTACCTACGGGACAGGGGCTAAGCTGTGCCTAATCCTCAGAAAATGGATCTCAAACACATCCCTGGCTTGCAACCACGAAGTTATACAGGGCTGCCAAGGACAGGAAGCTTGTAGCACACCTTATAGCACAGATGGCACCTGGTATTCACCAGAAAATAGAAACCTCAGCACATCTACTGGCAGAGCTCCAGAGCAGCCTGAGCACCCCGGTGCATGGGCTCCTTTCTGGGCTGTGGAGAAAGCTGCAAGTGAGAGGCACAGTACCAGCACCACCACCTGGCTCTGGGATTGCCTCACCTCTTCTTCCAAGAGACTAAAAAACCAGAGAATAGAAGAGTTGAAAAATTTTTTGCAGTCTTTAATATCTGATTTTTCCTGTACTTGCTTTTATCCTTGCTTTCCTGTGGGAGAGACATCCAAATTATTTTTAATTTAATTTTAGGATTTGAAAATGCAGTCAGGCCTGTTTATTAAAAGCAACAGGAGTTCAGCTGGGAAAAGTGCCAGAAAACTTTGCAATAGTCTTAAGCAACCTGAAACAGTAGTTGGATAGGCTTACTTTTGAGAAAAGAGAAGTGTTAGCCACTGT
Source organism: Platysteira castanea (assembly GCA_013397175.1). NCBI lineage: Eukaryota > Metazoa > Chordata > Aves > Passeriformes > Platysteira > Platysteira castanea. The sequence goes on along the minus strand of VYXC01002534.1, from coordinate 817,100 downwards.
AGAGGAACTGAAAAGAGAACTTCATCTCTTTCTCAGAGTTTGGTTAAGGTGTTAAAGCTTTTTTTCATTTCCTTATCAAAATATTAATGTAACTTCTGAGTTACAGATGCACAGGATGAGATTCTATAGTATTTATAATCAAAGAGTTCATAATAAATTATTTAAAGTTTATAGTCAGTTTTTGGAACTGATAATGGGATAATTTAATTCAGACCTGATTTACCAATAGCTTATAAATATATTTATATTAAAAAATTCTTCCATTTTTATTCACTCAGTAAGTGGACAGCCTTAACTTTTGCTTTAGCTTAATACTGGTGTAACCAGCTCAATTTTAGTTTCCCACTTTCATCTTTTTTTCCTAGACAGATGTAATAATTTAAAAAATAAAATAATCAATTAAAAATCCATTTTTAAATTAAGCATCACAGAACAAGAACCTTTCCATATAGAGTGAATGTTAAGTGATCAAAGAGAAAGGAAAAACCCAATGGGCCCCCAATTAGTGTTTGGGTCTCCTCGCATAGTCCTACTCTTGGATCACACTAACAGATCCCAGTGAGACATCTCAGCACAGATCTCTACCTTTGAACAGGGCACATTCCCCAAATATGGCAAAGGAATCACTTCCAGTGTGACCCTGCCCTGGCACTGGGCAACAATCTATTCCTGACAAAATGTGCTCCTAACACGAGGAAACTGGCCCAGGAGATAACCTTCTCCACCCTCTGGAAGTCTCTGAGTCTGAGGATAATGCACCAGCCAGCTGGACAAAGCGAGTTCCCCAAAAGAATCTCTTCATACACTGGATTTCCCTTAACACCCCATGTTTAGACTCGGTGGTGCATTACACTGCTGATCAGTCTCTCGTGGGTACTGGCTCTTTTGGCCATAGCTCAGCATAATTACACTGGGGAAGTACCCACAATAACCTGAACAACAGACTTGGATACTTAAATAATGCTCTGTAGAATTCCGTGCAACCTCCCCTGGGAGGTAATGGTTTGAATATGAAGGTGTTACTGGGCTGCTGGAGCTTTTCATCCAGTTGGGACCTTGTTTGATCAGGAGAGAAAAAAGCAGGAGAGCTGAGGTTATGTGGTTCCATCTCCAGCCCCTCCTGCTGCTGGCCCCAGATCAGCCTTCTGCTGAGCTGGCACCTATGATGCTTTCTAGTCAATCAGTAGTCAAAATGGGTTTTACCAGAACTTTGTATCTTCTACAGCAAATGCCTTCTTTTCACCTCGAAGTCCTTTGACCCAGCCTTATGCACATGAAGTCCCTGTCAGGTAATGTGTGCAAAAACTTACACTTGAAAGCCTGAATTCATGACATGGTTGCTGTTACTGCCTTCTCTGGCAAAAGCTGTAATTCTCCTAACACACAAAAGCATGACAGGTACACACAAGCACAGATTTTTGGGATCACTGTACTACACTCCCCTGCAGAGGTGCTGTCGTTTTTGTTTTCTGTACATCACTTCTCCATTAGGAAAACCCAGAATGGCAAAATGTCGCCTTGCTTCAGAAGTGATTTACCTCTAATTGTACATGATATTTAACAATCACTGGTAGGGCTTTTTTCTTCTTTTGTGGTGGGAAATACCTACAGGAAATCTGCATTTCGACCTCTCCAACTTTAACCTCCAAAAACTTGAAGGGGCTGCATTCTCAGACACAGCATGAATACAATTAATCTTATTTTTCTGTATTTTGTGATGCTGCTGCCCTCTAGAGTGTAAAAGTAACACTGTGTCATGAAACAGCATCAGCAGTATTTAATTAATGGATTTTGTATTAACAGGGAGCAAGTATAATCATAATCATACATTTTTCTCTATTTTGTTCCACTGCTGCCACCTAGAGTTACAAAACAGTAGATTATTTTTCTAACTGCACCTGTTTAATTAGTGGCTATTTATATCTGTGGGTAATACCTTACTTTTCCACGATTTTCTCATTGCTTTGGCTTGTCTCTTTGTCCTGAATGCCAGCATAACCCAAGTATAGCATGTCACCATGGTATTTTGTTTTTTTTTTTTTTTAATTAACAAAGTGGTTAAGCCAAGTAATTAATTTGTTGCAACTTTATGTTTTTAAGGGTCATCTTTAAACAAGAAATAATCTTAGGTCAACCTGTCTTTTTCTTTCCGGTTACAAGACATCATTCATTATAAATATTTGACTTAATGTTCATGTGAGACCCCCTAATTAGAATTAATAGGGAAAAAAATAGGCTGCTATTGTCATTAACAAGGACAGACATCTGCTGTTACTCCTGTAAAAAAACCTCAAGATTTTACAGATCCTTTTTTTTTTTTTTGGTGGCACCAAAACCAACACACAAGCCTTGGGTAAAACAATCAATAAAAGAAAATAATGAATAATAGGTTACCAAATCTGCAGTCAGTAATGCATGTGACCTCCTTGTATATTTGAAGGTTCAAAAGAAGTCTCCTTTGATGCCTAGTAGGTAACTACAGAAATTCCTGGAAGAAATCCTAGGCATTCTTGTTCTTTTAGCCTATTTAATTTTTAGACAGCTTTGGATGACTGCACTGGAGGTAACAGCAACCCTCCAAGATCAAACATCCACCAACTCTTTACCTGGATTGTTCCTTCCTCTTTGCTGATGTAATCACTTTCATTATCCCTCTTCAGGTGGCCTTACTTTGTTGGGAATCCTTAGCTTGTCATGTCTCGTGGAAACAGTAGCACTTTCTATATCTTTGTTTGACTGCTCTATTACCGTGCCTCAAAACTCAGGAATTTAATACATAGGCCTCCTCAATATATCTAATGGCAACTTTCATGAAAAAAAAACCCTTTTCTTGGACTTTGATCACAGAACTTTCTCTGGCTCGCTGTTCTTGGTTCCTAGTTCCTCTGGCTGTGCCCCTTGCCTTCTTTCACCCACCTGTGAAGCAGAGCCAATGTCCTGGTTTTGTCTTTTCAAACTATCTTTATGAAAACTCGTCACAGCTCTTGGCACAATGGCCTCACCTTAACAGCAACATGAAAGTCACACATGCTTCTGTACATCCTCCAAATAGCTCACCCCAGGAAAGCTACTGCAGATAACAGGGAGCCAAATGGAGCAGGGTTTTATTCTCAGGTTGGTGTCGTCTGTCTTTTAGGCTGTAACATGGAAACTTTTGAATGATACATCCAATCAGCTCCACCATTTCTCAAAGAATGTCCTAGGCACAAATTCATAGGTATTTACAGATTTAAGCAGAATCAAATGGGAAAAAAAGCTAAACAGGGAATATATGAAGCTCAGATATTGAGCTGGTGGACCCAGAGGCTACAATAGGATCTGTAATTGTCCACAGAGCAGAGCTATTAACAGCATGCAGTGTGACAACAAAATATCTCATCTCTGCTTGTCTGCCCATTGTAGAAATAGGAGAATTAATAATGGTGTGAAAGAAGTCTGGAGGGAAGAGCCATAGGAGTCCAACATGTATAAAGTATGAAGAGTGAGTGGTGTGGGCATGGAGAGAGTCCCTGTGGGGCTGGAAGGAAGGACTCAGATCTGGCCATGTGCAGGCATTGGGAGGACACCCAAAGTGTCTGACACAATGAAGGAAAGGGGAGCCTTGGGTCACTCCCAAAACTTTGACAGAGTGGGAAAGTGGTGGATAGGAACTTTGCAAGCTGGATAGGCAAATATAAAAATTGCTTAGTGTAAGAAAAGGCCTAAAAAGCATTTTCCTGAAGTCTTCATCACCCTGAATAGTGATTGATGGGAGATTATGCAAGAAAAACATTCCTGTGCAAGCTTAGAAATGGCCTTGGTGTTAAAGGTATAAAAAAAGCATTGGCAACGGGTGGTTATCTTCCAGCCTTAGCTATATCTGAATAACCATATAAAAAAAGGTGTGTAAACCACATAATTAGTGCTTCCAGTGGTTGTTATAACCTCTTGCTCATTCTGCCTACATCCTTGTAGACTGTCATGAGTTTTGTCTGGGGAACTTCAATCCTTCCTGTAAAACTGACCCAGGAGTGGATGATAATACCTGACTTTTATAAGAACAGGCTGTTATCTGCCTTGGCTTAGCAAACACTGTCTGAAGTTTATCTTGTCAGGGGAGTTTTTTTCAGTTAGAAATAGGGGTCATTTTTATCAATTTTTGGTCTGTGGTGACAACATTTGGGGGCCTCTTGTTTTGTTAGGCATTGGCAACTTCATTTCCTTCATCCATAGGTCCCAGGTCTGGTAACTCTAATAAGTAACACTCTCTTTAAGAAAATGATGTTAGGTTGTTGATGCTTTTTTTTTAAAACCAGTTTCTCTGATATTTGTGCTGCATTTTCTTCTAGTACTTGTGACCATAAAAGCCAGGGTGTGTTATACTTCCATTGATATAACAGAGAATTACAAAATTGAGGCAGTTGCAACTTGTAATCCATTATCTATGAATTTGCATGGAATCCCTTCTTGGCCAAATTATGATGAGCCTTTGTTATTCAGCATATTTTATTCTAACTTAATATTTAAGATGAAAATTGATCAGAAGATTGCACCACCGGTGGAAAGATTCATCCTATACAAGCTTCTTGAGGCTTTTTTTTTTCTTTTTTAGATTTAAAAAATAGTCAATAATTTGGTTCTGTAACTTCCAGAAGGTTTTTTCCCATGCCAGTCATACTATCCTTAAGCTTCAGTCTGACAGGAAAGTGAAACCAGCCACTGCCCAGGTAGCTCAGCATGGAATGGTTCTTTTTAATGCTCACCTTGTGTGCAACTGCATTTTGGTGCTCTGATAAATTTTCCAGTGAATACAACTTCTATGTAGTTTGTTAATCCTTTCCCGACATTTGGTCCCTGATATGTGTAGTGCAGGCTGTCTCTCAGACTATGAGACTAATAAGTTTTACTTCACAGAAGCAGTCCAGAGATAATCACTTCTTCTAAACATTCAGATCAGGGCATTTTGATGGCTTTTAACAGCTGGGCTCGGTTAAGGCTGAAGAGAAAAATGGGAAAAAATATCTACTAAGAATGGATGTAACACTTCTGGATCTCCTTTACTAAGTTGGTTCTACTCAGAGTAATGAATTTTTAATTAGTTAAATAACAACACTTCTGCATATCAAAATGCACTCAGAGTATCTGCCACTATCTTTGTGTCTTCATCTTGTTTCTTCAACAGTGAGTTATTTTTACCCTAGGAGATGCCTGAACTTATTCAGTAAGTATGATTTTGACAACTTAACTTTCTCTTGATGTTAACAGTTCAGCACAATGGAATTTATGTCAATGTGTTATCTTTTGCTAAAAACACACAAAGACCGTTGCAAAGTGCTTAAGAGATTTAAGAAAAGCATTCAAATCCTGATCAGCAGAGAAGGTCTACCCAAAGCACAGAATTGATAGTCTGATTCTGCATCAAAGGTCCCACGCAGATTCACACTGGGCCCCTGTTGCATCATTCCAAGTGCTATTCTCATCTTCTTGTGATGTGATTCAAAGTGTTTCAGACATAAGTTCCAATTCTGTTTACATTATTAAACAAGCATAGCCTTTGCTTTTGACACTGTGTTCGGACTCATAATCCCTCTAGTAATTATCTTTCACTGAATACCAATATTTTTTTGGAAATTTAAATACAGAAACCAATCAGGTACAAAATCCTGCTTTGAAAGTGCATTTAGAGCCTCAGTGAGAACTGCTCCCATGTGATCACAGCTTTGTCCTCAAGCTGTTTGTTCAGATGTGGCTTTGCTCTTATACCTCAAAAATTTTCCTGAGTGGTTCATATTAGCATTATGTAAGTAAATCATATAAAGTGAAGAAAAGTGGTTCAGTTTATTAGAAAAAAATGCTATAAATGGGAAAGACCAGTTTTACAGTGGTTTTGGGCTTGAAATACCCACAGCCAAATTGAAGCTGAGTTTTAATACAATAATGCCAGCTTAGCTAGACGCACTATTGCACCCCTTTTCATGAAGCAGTTTTGAAATATTTTAGAGTTGTTCCATATTTTTGAAAACCTATTTGTTGCTCTTTTTACCTTTTTGTTTTCTGCAGTTGTGCCAAGGTTTACATTTCTAATGACTGCAGTTCAAGTCTGTACCTGTTTGCTAACACCATCTTTTGGAAGGAAGACTTTCTCAGTAGCTCTCAAAATATTCAGTCGATTTACTGCAATAATTGCTTTGGCCTTTTTAATCTTTCTACCATAGATATTTGGTCTGATCAACCTCACATTACACAGATTCATTATCCAGGTTTGAACCATAAGAATCAGTACTCTTATTCTACAGTTTATTATAAAGAAAAAGTGTTTTTGCCAAGTAATAATTCTGAGCAAAGGTGCCTTGAAATACATTTCCCTTAAAAACCACTGTACAGCACAAAAAAAAAAAGGTGCCACCTTCCACCCCTGTGATTATTTCAGTACTTCATCCTGGGACTGATGGTTGAAGATGATATTTTTGGCTGCAGTGGCTGGAAATGAAACCACTGAACAAAAAATCACAATCCTGTTCCTTCTCTGACTCCATAAAGATCTAAACTGCAACAGCCTGCAGAGAAGGAATCAGTCCATGTGCTCTCCTGGTCTGACCTGTGAGGCAGCACAATGCATAGGCTGATTTTCAGACAGGACTTCAGGCACTTGGAGAACTTGAAAGCGTGTACAGCTATGGCACATCCACATCTCCAACACTACACTGCAACTGCACGGAACATCTGAGGACATCTGAAGAAATTTCAGTAAGTCCCACTTTATAAACAAGCCCCTTTATACATCAAATTCAGTAATAAATAGATTATAAATTCCACCTCAGATTTTTCATCAAAGTAACAAGTCAGAGCTTGTAGCCCAGAGTTTACCAAAGTTGCACATCTTTGGTTTAACAACATGTGGGGAGGGGGAAGTAGGGGAGGGCATTCAGCATTCACAATACTGTCAGTCTCCCAGTGAGGGCCTTTCATGGCTTATTGCAGAGTTCAAAACTTTGGATTTTCAAATAAATACCTCAATTTTACTACAAAGGGTCTCACTGTGTGTGTAGGAAAAAGACCTAGAGTTCCAGTAGTTTGTCAAAATTACTGTAAAACCAAGACTGCAAGACTTAGGGAATTACGTTTTGTCTATCCAGCATTTAAAAAAAAAAAAAAAAAGAAAATCAGTCAAATCCATCTCCAGACAGAGATAAACTCTTTAACTGATGCACAAGTCCAGTTGAAAACATTAGGTGCAGGAATATATCATCATTTTGACCTTACTAAATGGTTCTGCAAAGATGAAAAAGAAATTTGTACAACACTCCCAGAAAGCCCATAATTTACCCTGATATTTCAGAACTGAACTATGGAGACCATGGATTGTCTGTATTTCTCAAATATCATCTATGCCAATTTTTATTGCTTGGTAATTGTGTTACTTCTAAAGCAGGCCATTAACAGAGTTGTGGTTTTCCAAGCAGGACTGTGCATTCCAGGAATAACTAGGAATTCAAAATAACACTTTGGAAACAATGATTGGTAGATGTAGTACAATCCTCAAATTTCTTCCTCTGTTAAATTAAATAAAGCAGCAATGCTACTGCAAAAGAAAAAAAAAAAAAAAGCTTTACACACTTGTATTAAAAGTCCAGATTCTGAATTTTGTGTAAACAGGGCATCTACCAGATACTTACCATTTAGGTATTCCAGTATATTTTCTGTCATAGGGAATTTTAGTCTAAAATAGTAACAATTTTATTTTAGAAACACGATTGTTATCCAAACCAGAGAAATTATTTCAGAATAAAGTAATTTGTAGTTGGAAAGGCGGGGAATTACTCTAGAGTAGGAAAAGTGAAATGCTATTACCTGTGTTTACAATATCATTATAATAATTTTATCTTTGTTTACTTGTACTGAGTCCAGTGACTTGAATCAGGCCACTGTGCCAGGCAGTGTTCAAGAGCATTGGATGTGGAATTCCCTTCCCAAAGCAACCAGGGAAACCCTGTAAGTAAAAACAGAAAAGGAGTAACTTCAAAAGGTGCTTGATAGGGAGTTACCCTACTAAAGACAAAGGCTCAGGCCTGAATTTAGAATCAAATTGGCCTTGTCCTTAAACGAGTGCTTTTCCCCTATTGCCCATTTCTTTTGTTCTGCCTGATTTCATGAAGACACAAAGCTGAATTTGCAAAATCACAGCCATTCCCATGGCAACAGATGTGATGTTATGATGTCCTCTCCTGGAGCAAACAAAACAGGCAACTGAGCTGGATTAAGGAAGGAGTAGGAGCACTTTATAACCCTAAAGATGCACTTCTAAAATCATTGCTGGCTGATATCATACCCATTTCATAGCCATCAACTATCACTTTCCCCATAGATCATGATTCTTCACAGAAAATGAGGAGTTAAAGGGCTGATCTAATACAATGGAAAGTCTCCTGCTGTTTTTCAGGGAACAGGACTGGACAGGAGACCATGTCCTGTGAATGTACTGTAGGTAAGTATTGAAATTCTTGTTTAAATGGAGGAAAAAAATAACTCAACATCGTGTGATTTATCTAGAATGATGTACTAGAACTCAGAAAGATCTACCATGGAATTGACAAATGACATGATAAAATAAAATATATTAGTATTAATTTTTTTTAATAAATGACAATCTAACATTAACATTCTACTGACCCTTCAGGTTTGCATCAGTAAATGGAATTAATCCTAATTAGAAAAAGTGAGTTTCTGTTTTCTTTAGGAGACACAATCCTTATGGGGTTAAATTTAAAATTTGATTTAAAGTTCAAGGTTAAACTCACTGTGAAGTTCCAAAAAATTATAAGGGGGGCGGGGGAGGGAAATAAAAAGAGGGTAAAATGAATTGTGCTTCATTATATTAGCAACTTGCTTGAATATAACATTATTTGTAGAAATACAACTATTATATTTAAAGCTATGGAGCTCAGTTCTGCTGCCATTGAAGCCAATGGAGATTTTGTTTTAATCATCCCCACTGTCAGGTTTATATTTTAAAAAACATTTTATTATAAAGAGATATATACTTTAAAAGTGCCCCTTTGATAAATGGCAGCAGCAGAATGGAATCTTTGAATAAGCTCTTTGAAGCCTGCAGTTTTATGAGTTCAGTGCCTTCAGAAGCTTCTAAAGTAGTTATAGACAAATGGAGACAGCCAAGGCTTTGCACGCCTACTTCAAACATGAGTGAGTGACTAACATAAAATTGTAGTGGCCATTAAAACTTCAAAGGAGAAGTGTGACCTGAATATTACTTGTCATCGTACAGGGTTTGTTACTGGAAGATCTGATCAAGTTTTTATAATTACAGTATCTCCACCAAATGCCAAGATCATGACTTAGATAAATTATTCTGCCTCACATAAAATTTTATTCCTCAGATTTCTTTTGCAATACCAGTGGCAGCAAACACGGGCTGGAGAGTCACATGATGCTGTCTCCCCCTCCTTGCTTCCAGCTAAATCTTGTCTCTGTCTTGCTAAAGCTGCTGTCCTCACGATCTATTCTACCTCTACTGACCTCTCCTGGTATCTTTGCCCAGAGAGCCTTTCCTTCTGCTGCAGGCCATAAAGCCTCTTTTCTTAAAAATTCCTCTTCACAGTTCACAGTATTTCTTGGGCTATGACCAGACTTCTCACCATGCTACAGACACAATCATACAAATACTTAATGAATAAGATAAGGAAGATTAAGAAGTCACTGTTACCAATTCCTCTGTTGGCTCTCTCCCTTCCAACTCAGTATATTCTGTGATTCTATTATTCCTCCCATCAGAAATGTGGTAACTTTGTGTGAATTGATAATCCTTTGAATAAATCAAGTGATCTACTAATCTTGCATATATTTATCTTCCCTTAGACTGTAAGGTCTTCATATGCAATGTTTTCTATAATTATATGTATATACATACAGTGATATGTAGTGGTGTTAGCATCTCCACAGTTATGCTTCTTTCTCTGGAAAACAATCAGAAACAACTGGAGATTTTGAATGATTGGCCTTTATATATATGGAGAAGGAAGATAATCTGGCCTTTTACTATTACTTTAACTGTAACTTTTTATGGATCCTCTGTTGATGGATAAAAAAATATTATTTGCATTTTATCCTCTCTTGAGCTTTTCAGCCTCTGTAGTGAAGTTTTCGGACAATTATTTGCTCGCATTGGATGTTTGATAAGCAAAAAGTACAGTTAGTATGGGGCTGTTTGGGGTTTGTGCTGGAAGGATTGTTGGAAATACAGGAATGTTTTAGCTCTGGCTGGGCAGGGCTTGCACAGAGCCAAGGCCCTTCTTGCTCCTCACCCCATCCTGACAGTGAGGGGGCTGGGGTGGCACAAGAGTTTGGGAGGGGACAAAGCTGGGACAGCTGATCCCAACTGACCCAAGGGATATCCCAGCCCATGTGGCATCACGCTCATCACATAAAGCTGGGGGAAGAAGCAGGAACAGGGGATGTTCAGAGTGGTGGTGTTTGTCTCCCTGGGTCAGTGTTAGGAGGGGTGGAGCCCTGCTCTCATCTGGAGGATGGCTGAACACCTGGCCATGGGAATTGGGAATGAATTCCTTGCTGTGCTTTGCTTTAGAATGCAGCTTTTGCTTTACCTTTTAAACTGTCTTTATCTCAAGCCATGGGTTTATCTCACCTTTACCCTCTGATTCTCTCCCCATCACACTGCGGGGGAGTGAATGAGCACCTGTGTGGAGCTGAGTTGCTGGCTGGGGTTAAACCACAACAGCTGCATATACTGTTTTAAAGGAATATGGTAGGAAGCCAAAAGTGCAGGACATGTAAGTGATTTTGAAGCAGTATGTAAGGCTTGTTATTGCACAATTCAGTTCCATTATTGCAGGAAGTGTTCAAGGTCAGCAGAGAGCTCAGAAAAGTTTTGAAATCTGCAATCCCCAATTTAGAAAATATAAGTTGTCTTTAGAGAAAAATAGAACCCTGCTGTCTTCAAATGAATCTTAGTCACTCCTATTAGCTGTAAAAAGCCTTTTAGCTTGCCAGAATACCTGCAGAAATGTCAGCCATAGTTCTTCTGGTACAAGCAATCATAAATGGACACATTTCTCTCATTGTTTTAGCAAGCAAGGTTGCCTATAATTAGGAGAATTCAAATGCAGGTGCAATGGCATGGGTTCCTAAAACTTATTAGGAATAGAGAAAGGTATTTTAGGTTAAAACAGTTAAAATACAAAGTTTTTCATCTGTGTTATTGATCTATATGGATTGCAGCAGAAAGATATAATGTGGATATTATGTTATGCACATAATAAAATAGTACTATAACTTTAAAATGCTATTTAAAATTGTGCCAAGTACAGCTCCTGATTATTACATTGGTATTAAATAATCTTTAAAATTAAGCTGTGAGTTTCATGTTCATTAGTCAAGAACACAAAACCAATCTCCAGGGAAACAGAAATAATACATAGTGGAGACCTGAGTCACTAAAATCTCATTCTTATCAGACTAAAATCAAACCAAAAAAAAAAAAAAGAGAAAATAACCCAAATTCATGTTGGAAATTTCATGAGACAAAAGCAACAACTAGCAGACTGGGGAAGGAACTACAAGAAATCTCTGAAAAGAACTGTCATGGGGCAAAACACAGTGAAGCCAGTTCCTGTGGATAAGTTGTTGGAAAGTTCCTAAGTGAGAAAAAGGAAAGGACACTATGGTCAAGGGGAACTTGACTTCTCTGTATTTTCAATTTGCAGTCAAGAAGCTCACCTCCTTTGCTGGAACTTCTGCATTACTTTCACAATTTGTTTTGTGTAATGTCTGTAGTAAATTCAGATGAAACTGGTAATCCTGGAATGCATTGTTGCTTCTCTAGAAGAAACCCCAAATCTCTAAGAATTAATCAGAAGTGAGCTTAATGGCCTCTGTGGTATTCTGCCATGAGGAAGTTTCATGGCTCTTATTTACAAATACCTTCTGTAATGGAAATCTGATGCTGTGAATATAAATCAATGATCCAGTGAAAATAATGCAGCAAACAAATGAACTACAATTGACTCTCCTAAGTTTCCCAGGAGACAGTAGCGCACGGAAAGGAAAATTAGGAAAAAATGCCCTAATAAATTACTGAGGATGAAGAGAATTTTGAAGGCAGTGGGAACTCTTCGATATTGCTCAGGTGAGTAGTTTATCAAAGTACAGTTCTACATTATAAGTTAATTTATAGCCTTTTCACAAGTCCTCAAAAGTGGTATATTTGGAGCATCCTGCAGTGACTAATCCACGAGACTGCCAAGAACATCAGAATTGACTTCCTGGACTGAATGAAAGGTCTCTTCTGTAGTTTTGTCTCCTGACTGTGGCCAGCAGCAAAGGTTCAGGGAATAGTAAGGAGAGACAAAGGCAAATTCCCTTCAGGATGGCATTGGTGATCTCTGAAAAAAAAACAGTTTAGGAACTGGAAGAAAAAGGAAATACGCACTCCACTTATTCATCAAATATATGCCCAAAAGAGGGTACTTAAGTCCCTGCAATTGACTGATTATACACTTACACTAAAGGTATTAACATACCCATAATTAGCTCACAAAAATAAACCAACAGCCAGAAGATTTTGCAGAACAGGCCTAACTATCGAGTAGTCTCTGAATTTCTCCTCCCCTCTGCCATGCTCCAGCTACCTCTCAACACCCCCAGCAGCGTGTTCACCTGAGGTCTATGAACAGGCACTTGGCCGTGTCCTGGTTTTTCTCAAGAAGTCACTCCAATGACCTTTTATGGAACAGGTAACTGTTGTTAAACAAACTGTTGTTAAAAACCTATTGTTTTCTAGAGAATCCCCAAGGACAAGAATCAAGGGACAATATCTGTACTCTGGGCCTCATATTCATCCAATCTGTGGACCTTCACACCTCCTTCCTTCTCAGTACAGGAACCCAAGAAGAGGAGAAATGGCACCACATTTCACTGGCAGCACCTGTTTATGAGAAACGAGAGATGTTGCTCCTAGGAACATAATGTATCATAAAGTCAATTAATTACTTGGCCGTTTAGAATTAGCTATCTGTTCCAATGGTCTACTGAGAGTTATTGCTGTTAGGACGAGCAAAACCTCATTTTGTTTTAAATTTAGGAAATAACTGTGTTATTTCAATCACTCACCACTTGATGCCCCTATTTACCTCCTTCTTCTCATGCCTAAAGAAAAACTACCTCCACAAACCTCCATAATTAAAGGAATTTCATGTGGAGGTTTGTACTTTCCAGATACGGAAATGCCTACCTTCCTTTCTTCCATACTCATTCAAACATTTCTGTATTCATCTAACAAAAATACATGTAAATATCATGGGCATTATATTTATATAAGTGTGCCTATACAGACACACAAAGTCCTAGCTATGTAAATGTACGTGCATATAAATGTACAGACATTGTTTGAGATGTTGCTTGGGCCATGCACAGTAGCTTGTGTTGATGTATAATGAAGCACCACTAGACAGAACAGTCACTTGTGGCAGGTAGCTAAGAAATTTCAATAAAGTAAACTCTCAGTATTATCAAAATTATACATTTGGGGCTGTTAGCATGGCCTAGAAAAAGATGAGGACAGGCTCATCTCATTAAATGAGAAGAAATAGTGGAATTAGCTTGAATCTAATTACAAGCCACACTATCTAATGTAAAAACATGACTGTTTTTTCACTCCCATTCATTTTGGCTAGTAATTAGTTTTGGCCTCTAAAATGCCACCCTTTAATCATCCAAACACAGATGTGATTTGCCGTGCAATTTAATCTTGCTTTAATGAAGAACTAATGGACGCATCGCAAATTACTTTCCCTGTTGGAGAAAAATTCTATTTCCTGCTTTTCAAAAGATCAAGAGTATCTTGTGATAATAGCCCAAGCGGCCCTGGCAGCCTCGTCGCACAGAGCAAACAAGCTCTTTTACTCAACTCCCAATTCAATGGAGAAAAAGAGGCTACAATTAGCAACAAAGCAGGGGAAACGCGGCATTACAGCCGAATCACTTTCTGCAGCTCAACCCCCAGCAACCACTGCCTTGTTAGAGCCAGGTCTAAAGTGTCAGGAGCGAACAATGTGCTGTGATAAATTACTCTCTTCAAACAGCTGCACTGCTAATTTTCAATTATACACACAAATGGCTCTCAGATTGGAAGAAAATGGAGTGCATGGGGAGAACAGTAGTAGATTTCTATGTTTGTTTGGTGGTGAGTGTGGAGGCGGGAGAGTGACATCCTGAAAAGAAAGCTGTAGCATGTGGAGTCAGTATTTCAGCATCAGATGATGAGCCCTCCCAAATCTTACAGAACCTGGTGGCTTCCTTCTCACATCTCTGCTAGGCTGATGGAGAAAAAGAAACAGGACCAGTTAGATCTGATTTTACAGCAAAATCTTTGACCATCAGATGGATTAGTAGCCTTGGCAGGAGGTGCAAAGCAACTGAACAACTTGGAGACACAGGTTCAGATCCCAGAGGAGCTGATTCCCTTTCTCAGCTGTTCGACAGACAGGCAGTGGACTCCATGTGCCACGTTAAACAGGAGATGTGCTGAAGTGTGTGAGCCTATGATTCTTGTGGACTCTGAACTTAGGACAGGTTTGGTGGCTGCACCAGTTTCCCCACAATGAAGGCAAAACTCGTCGCCATACAGTCAGCTGCTGTTGGATTCAGATGAAAAATTCCACAGAATTTTCTTGGGAAAAGGTGCTAGTCAAAATGATTAGGAGTTTTATTTAAATCACAATACCTCTATTTAAGCATTTGGAATGAAAAAGGCAATATGGAAGTACGGTTAGGATTACTGTAAATAAGATGTGGCTCAGCTCCCATAAATTAAAAAGAACTGATAATGATTTTTTCCTTGCCTTCACAAATTTCTCGTTGACATCAAGAGCTATACCTGAATTTGACCCAATATAATAAAGTTATCACTGATGTTTCCTAATGATTTGCTTTCTAATAGATAGGAAACAATTAACAGAATTCTACAAAATCCAATAGGTTGAACCGAGGTAGCATAATCAGTTCCATACAAGTTTCGCCAAAAAAAAGGAGAAATGTAATTGGGTTTTCCTTGCAATGTTTTACTTAACCTTAAATTTGATGGGGGATGGGAGGGAGGGGTGGGAGGGGAGGCAGTGGTGGTTTGTAATATTTTTACCTGCCCAAACTGAGATAACTTAAACCCATCTTTCTTTAAGATTTGATACTCAGAAATCATTCTTTGATTGTTGCTATCAAATTTGATGTCCACAACATAAACATTTCAAATCCTTTCAAAACCTTGGGTAGTTTTTACATTTTCATACAGCTAGAGAGAAAAAAAGCAATTTTGGCTGATGGGAGTGGGGAATCTGGAATTTGAAAATGAGAATATGTTATCTAAACCAATAACAAGGTTCCTAAAATTCTGTATTTTCAGTAGAGCATCAGCCCTTTGCCAGAAATGGCTCCTGGGCACAGGTCTCACAAAGGCACACGAGAGAGGAGCCCAGTGTGTGCAGAGAACAACCAAAGGCAGATTCCCACCAGCTCCAAGTTAATGCAGTTCCTTTGGCTGGATTTTGGAGCAACAGCACTTTGATTTACATTCTTTAAAATTCTGGTTCATAATGCTTTCTCTTTGCATACCTTCCTATTAACCCTATGTTCAGAGTGAGTTTTGAAACAGATTTATGGTAATTGCACTCCATAGTATCCCTGAGACAGTCAAATATGACACATATTATTAAAATGTTTATGGGAAGGGTTGGCAAACTCATCAGATTTGTTTTATAAATAGCTATCATTTCAAATGAAATGGGCAAAAAAAATCTAGTTGATTTTAATACTTTTCAGCTGAGCTTTTTTTCTACTTCTAATAAATGCTAGCATTGTGCCTCCTAATTATAAAGCGCATTACCATACAAAAAGGATTATTTTTAAATTTAAAAATGCCAGTCACAATTTAAAATTACTTTTCTCAAATATGGCTCCTCAGAGAAGCTAAAGAGAGAAGAGAAAGTAAGGGGGGTTGGAATGAGAGGGGGAGAGAGAGAGGATGCAATATTGAATTGTAACAAGACACTTTTATTTTTTTGCTGAAGTGGGATTTCACTCCCTCTAGTTTATAATCGTTACAGAAATTTAAACCTCAAACCATTTCAGTCCAAGCTTATACTAAGCTTGTTAGTGGTTTCTGATGCTGCATATGATAGTGCTACAGCATTACCATAAATCAGCAGAATTAACTATGATCTTCAGAAGCATGCCTGAAAGTGGGTGACAGAAGTCTGCAATTTGGTGCTCTGAATATTATGATAACATTCTATATTAAATGTTTATAATCTACTTAGAGCTGAGCTTCAAGTATATTTTATATTTGTGCTTTACCCAATATTAGAAATCATGGGCTATTACGGCTTTCCAGGCCTATGTTTTCTTTAATATCCAAAATTAAAGAAAATATAAAAACACAAGGTGAGCAAGTTTGTTTTCCTACCAATGCAGTGTTATTAATATTAAGAAGTTAGAGTTTACCTACAGGTTTGGAAATTTAAATGCACCTTGCAATAAATATACTTCACCTTTTTCCATTCATATATAAAATAATCTACAGCACTGACCGGATTTCAGAAACTCCATCCTAATACAATTTACAAACTCTCTGCTGGCGTTGGAGATACAGACTCAATTTTCCTTCCTGTCTTCGTAAAAGTAACATATCTAAATTATTCATCTAAGAGTAAATAATGATGACGATTTGCAGAGACTAA
Organism: Platysteira castanea; assembly: GCA_013397175.1. NCBI lineage: Eukaryota > Metazoa > Chordata > Aves > Passeriformes > Platysteira > Platysteira castanea. Next base: position 800,358 of record VYXC01002534.1, on the reverse strand, counting down.
AATTACAAACTCAACAGTTTTGATAGCCAGTACAAAAATCAAGGTTGTCACATTACACAAAGAAATGTTCTGATCCTAAGCAAGCATGATCCAAAATCTAAAAAAAATAGCACTGCCTGTGCTAGATGCAGGATCCCATTTCTTCCCTATTCCAATTTCTATCATCCCCACTTAAAAAAAAAAAAAAAAAAATTGGATTAGCTAGTGTTTTCCTGCTTACATATATAAATACAACTGACTGCAGGACAGCAGGAGTAGATGTGATTTTATCCAAATTCCTACCAAGGAATACAATGGCCCTGCTGCATAAATGGTCTTGAGAGACAATGAACTATAGCCTCACTAAGATAAATCAATAGATCTCTGTGCACCCCAGCAAAAGGAGGTTCAGTTTGCACCAGTCAATAATCTATAACTTCATTAATTTTCAAGTAATTCTGAGCATGGGCTAGAAAAAAAAGGTTGAGTTTAATCTTGAAAATCATGGTTAAGAGCAGATTATTTCAGATTTATACTGCCAGAAATATGAACTAATTAGGTGAATTGGGTTTTTTTCTGAAAGAACCACATCCACACACACATCCACAGGCTGAACTTGCTATGCCAGTTACCAGACATGGAAAGTGACACAAAATGTCTGAAAAATTTTATTGTGTAACAAAATGATTTTAGAAAAGTTTTATAACTAACAGACAAGAAAAGCAGAAGCTAACAAGTCCTCCACTGTTTGGGAAGGCTCTTTAGGCCTCAAATTAACCACCATCAACAGAGATGGATGGCCAACAGAATTAAAATGCAACCTCCATCCTCACAAGGCAGGTGAGTGGACCAAAGAGACATGAGGAGTGTGGCATGTTTGGGGATGGTCTAAAGCTTGCTCCTTCAGGGCAGCAGGCAGGAGTCCCGGGGACTCAGGCTTTCTCCAAGTGAACTAAATTCACTTAGCTCACACTGAGCTGTTCAATATGAACAGGGCTTTCTATGGTCACAGAAATGACCTTTGGTTGCTGCTGCAAAGGTACAAACATCAATAAATATCACGACATATTTGTTAAAACGCAGAAAAAGAAGAATTAAGTGAAAATGAGCCACAAAATCAAAACGTAGCATTCAGCATCTTGGGTTGGTAACTGCTGAAAAGGAAATGATCTTCTGCAAAGATCACTTCATAAATTCTAACAAGGCACTAACACCTATTGATGGGCTGTGTAAGTGCTGGCCCAGAGCCAGCCCAGGAGCTTTCCAGCCTGCCCCAATCCACTTGCTCCTTCACACAGGCACACCTCACACTCGCCTCTAGCAGCTGGGAAATTTTGCCTGAACTTTTCCTGCTGCTTAGGGTGTTACATTCAAGGCAAAAGAAACCTGCGTATCTGCCTAGTCCATGCATCTCCAAAATGGATTATACTTGAAAATAGGGACAAACTGATGGAGCAGCATCTGTGAATGAAGTTTTCACACATACATCGTAAAGTGAAAAAGCATTGGACAAGAGTGGTGTTTGCAAGCAATGTGTATTTCATGTTTTTCTATTCAATATACTCTTTTCTCCCAGCCCAGACTTCCTGCCTCAGCCATACAGTTCTCACTTGGAAGTGCTTCTGCCTAAAGGCTCTGGCTTTTCTCTTTCTTGAGCAACTCTTGGTAAAATCGAGTTGATGTTGCTGTGGTTCAGTACCATTGCAATCAGCAAATGACCTGGTAGGTGCAGTTTCACCACTTGTTAAGAACTACACCAACAGGGAAACAAATGCACTCCAAAATATATATGGCAGGTAAAAGAGAAGAAAATGCAACTTGTTCTTTGTTTTAGTTCCCTTCTAGACTATTTTGAAGGCTTTTACTTTTTTAAAAAACTCAGAATACACTGAAGTGTAGCTGAACACTCCACCAAGTTAGTTTGCTCTAAGTTTTATTAGAGCTTTTAAGTTTCTTTAAGCTGCAGCATTTTTCAAGTGAAGGACGAAAGCAGGGATTTACCCTCACGACATCCACTGAAATATATTTTTTGTGCTAGTATGAAGTCTACGAATTAGCATTTTGTGATGTTCCTGAAATTAGAAGCCCCATGAACTAACCATTTTATGATATTTATGCTTTGCCTCATAATGCATTCTCCACAGATGAATCAAAGGGCCAAATGCAATTGCTGTTGTGAGATAATAAAGCATGAAGTGGTGTGTTTGGAATTAAATTTACATAAGATGAAGGACGGTGGGCAGTCTGTGATGCCAGCAACAATCGGGGAGCACTCCGTGGTGCTGCATTCCCAGAAACTGCTGCACAGAACACCGCATCATCTGCATGAATAATTAAGGCACTGTCCGGGGAGTCAATCAATTTAAAAGGGAAGAAGGAAACTTTTCCAATATTTTTCCTGAGTTTTGTGATCAGAGCTATGTCTAGCACCTCTATCAGAGCTATTTCCCCAAAATAAGTCTCATAACTCTGTGTGGCTTGCTGGTTTTGTGTTTGCTTATCTCTTAGAGATGTGTTTTACGGTTAGCAAAAGCTCTGTTAGATTAACTTAGACAGAACCCAGCACAGAGCTCCTGGGTTCAGCTGAATCTACAGCTTCATCTTCCAGCTTTCTATTCCATGAGGGGAGCAGCCTTGTATCCCTGACCCTGCTCTGCTGCTCCAGAAAGTCACTGGGTGGAGGGAGCCCCTCCCTTGCAGAAACTGCCACTGAATGTGTTCTAGTGTGGTGCAGGGACTGCTGCCTGCCCTGCTGCACAACACGTTGTGAGCCCCTGGAGTGGAAAAGCACATGCTAATATTTTGTATCATTCATATATTCGAAGTCTCTTACAGATGTTAAGAAATTAGTGTCCCTCTTACCCTCCTGTCATAGGTTCTGTCTCATCCTGCTGGAACCTGGGGGAAGCTGAGGCATGGAGAAAAGGAAATGCTTCAAAGTCGGCTTTGCATTTCTGGAACATGGGAGGCATCTTGTTTCAAAGACTGCATGCTTGCAGTTTTAAGCTGAAATTGTTTTCAAGCTGTGTGAATAGTCAGGGCTTTAAAGTCAGGGCTACTTAGGCACAAAAAATTAAGGTATTGCTTTAAAAAACAGGTGACACCACCCTCCCTGCCCACCCCTGCCTGAGGTCATGTTCCACTTTGGTGGAAAAGGCAAGATTAGAAGTCAAGATTTCTCAGCTCTTAAATCTACTCAGCTATGTAACCTACTCAAAATAGTCATTATCATCTAGTAATGATACTTTTGAGTTCCATTTCTGATCTTGCTACAGCCAACTGGCCGTGGGCAAGGACTAAAGAGGGAAGGGAAGGAGAGGAACACATTTTCAAGGAGTTTCTAAAAACAGAGCTATATTCAGATCACATAGAAGCTCAGTGTTGAGGGGGTTCTGGCCTGCATGTTGCTGTCAATTATTCTCCTGTAGATAGTCCCACTGGAGGGACGGCACCACGAGACCTCAGCGTGGCACATCCAAGTATGCAGCTAGAAGAGAGAAGGTTTTCTTTTAGCTGATGAGATCAAAGGCAAACTTCTGCAGGTTTTTACCCTGTGCCCAGGTTACACAACCTTTAAGACAATGACAAAACTTCACATCTTATTCATTAAGGTCTTGCTGAGTTCCAGAACACTCTGAAGTTAGAAAATATCTTCAAATGTATGTTTCTTAAAAAGATTAGAAAGCAGAACTCTAGTTAGCTTTTGTCTGTCTGTTTTGCTGAGGGTGTTATTCTAAGAGCATGCAGGAGATGAATGATCTACACTGAAAACCTTGACGCTTCTTTAAATGCCTTATTTTCATTTTTTAAGAAATATGACAGCAAGAATTAGTACTGGCTCTTCTATTTCAATAATGGCAGTCATGTTGAAATGACAACAAACATCATTACATTTACATGCACATTTATGTAGACAAAAATTGTCATTACTTATTTCAGTGGAACATTTTATAATTTGCCCTATAAACAAATAAAAGCTGTATAAGCTGTTTTTAGCCTTCAGCAGTATGTCAACACAAGCAACTTAGAGCTAGACTTACTGACACTCACTGGTATCTCCTTCCATTTTTAAAACGCTTAAGATTAAAAATATAGTATTTATTTTTCAGTTTTTAATAATACAGTGAAAATACTTTTTGATTGCTGGCTGCAAATAAAAAGCAGATAGTTGAATGCCCTCAAATGTTGTATATTTAAATGAAAATGGGGGAAAATAAAGACATATCCATGTGCCTGTTTTGACTTTGATGTTTTGAGTAGGGAATAAAATATGATGATTAAAAAGAAGAGGCAAACTGAGAAAAATGTACACCTTCTTTTAGTCCATTTGCAGTGAAAAACTATTCTATGTTCTTCCACCATATTATCTACTTACTCTGTTCTCACTTCTGTCTTTTTTTGATGTTCTGGTCACTGTTATAATCAACTTGGGTACTTTGTACTACCCTACAGAAGTCTCACAGTTAAGGCCGTAAGTGCTGAAGCCTTCACTCTACAAACCTGTAAAGCATCAAAGGTAAATCACAGAATCACAGCACGGTTTGGGTTCGAAGGGACTTTAAAGATCACCTCATTCCAGCCCCCTGCCATGGGTAGGGACACCTTACACCACACCAGGATTCTCAGAGCCACTTCCAACCTTGCCTTGGACACTTCCAGGAATGGAGCATCCACAGCTTCTCTGGGCAACCTGTGCCAGGGCCTCAGCACCCTCACAAGGAAGGATTTCTTCCGTACACCTAACCTAAATCTGCCTTCTGTCCCCCTTATCCTATCCCTACGTGCCCTTGTCAAAATTCCCTCTCTGACTGGCTTATAGGCCCTCTTTATGTATCAGAAGGCTGTTAGAAAATAGGAATAGTATACAGGAAAATGCATTTCTTAGCACTGAAAGAGTTGAACTGGCTTTTCTGAGACATATTTGTTTGAATGTACAACTGGGTAATGCCAGAAGACTCAGGAAGTGTCTGAGCAGTCTATGGACTAGCAGAGCAGAGCTCCAGATCTACTGTGCAGGTCTTCTATATAATTTGACTTAGAGCAAAGTTAAAAAAGGAAGAAGACAGCACTGGAACAAACTTGCTATTATATTTGGTTGGTCAAAATTTTTCATGGAGAGATGTTTTGGATCAGCTTTCCAGTAGAGAATGTGGGGGCAGAGAACCCAGCTTGCTTTAAGATGGAATTACAGGTATTTATGATCAGAATTATGTGACACATCTTGAACTTTCTGCAAGAAACAGATTTAGTGGTCTAAGATCCTCCTGATACCCTCATCCTAAGTTTCTATGCTAGGTGTTAACATCACATGAAAATTACCACTGGTCAGTTTATTTGTTCCAGGGGTGGCACAGAACGGGGAAGGGCTGATCTTGAATGAGGACATACTCCTGTCCCTGTATTTCAGCTCTCCCGTGCCAGCAGGATCCAGATGTCAGCAGACGCTGGCAAGGTGTCCATGCACCTCACTACAGAAGTTTCAGATTTTTTATATTTCTTCAGTTATTGCTTCTCTCTCTTACACATTTGCTAACAGCAGCAAGTGCAACAGGGAGGGACTGTATGAACCAGCGTGTGTAAAGAGCCTTGCAATGTATCCATTTGAGTGTTACCACTGGAATTCTAATCCTTATGATTTCATACACTGGCTGAGTCCAGGGCCCAGCAGAGCCAAGCTCTGTCCCTGTTTGTGTTGAGCAATGTCTCAAGGAAATCTATTGACTCCAGCAGAAGTATTTTGCATCTGCCTCAGTATGGCCAACGCCAGCATTTCCCCGGAGAAGAGAATTTGTGGTTCTCTTTGCTATCAAGTCTGGTTTCAATATTGGTTACATTGGGTCAAACTCAGCTTTTTTAGCAGAGCACTACATACCCAGATTAGCTTCGCTGAAGTAAACACAGCCATTCTACACTTATACCCATGCAGTTTACCTCAGGATTTTATTTTCCTGCTCCTTAGGGCCTTTGGTAGTCAAGATAGCTCTGTAAAAGTACTGACTATGGAGGACAATATAAACTTTGTTACCAAAGTAAACCAATAAAATAGTCATGTAATATAAAAAAGTCATGTAAGCGTGACATACGTGGGTGCTGATAGAAGAAACTGAATAAACAGCTTAAGAACAGCTGGACACAGTCACCTTACATGGGCCAGGGTTACAAAGGACTATCTCTGTCATACGACTTGGGTCAGTGCTATTGGTTCCAACAACACAGTCATCTCTTCCCTCTTTTTTGAAATTCAAATGTGAACAAATATATTGCAAACTACAAAGTTGGCAGTACAAGCCAACACAACCATTAAAGAGTAGTAACTGCTAATAGCCAGTAGCTGCTACTATTGCTTCTTGAATTCAAAAAATAAAAAAGGAAAGTTTCACCTTCATCCTCATTTAAAAAAAAAGATATTACATGGGATAGGAATTAGCATGGTATTTTACTCCTTCTTGCCTCAGAGAAAAATACTGCTTAGCAAATGCCATTTATTGTTAAACAGGATGTAAGACTGGGAAAAGTCTTATGCAGGATGTACTTTTTGGTATAATAATTAAAAAATCCAAACTTCTAGCAGACTTTTATGAGGTAAAAAATGGAAAGCTGCATTTGGTAAGTCAAATGATTGCAGCATATCTGTTGTTCTTTTAAAATACTTTTAATGATAGGTGGAGAGATTTCAAATATATTTCTGTTAACGAATAGTGAAAATACAGCAAGTAAAGAAGTATGTGGTTTGCCTCTCGCTCCTTATTTAGATTATAATAACACTGACAATACATTTATTTCATTTTAGCATTGTTTTCTTCATAAAAATCCATCCCCTCAAGGTGATACAGGTGATAAGGCAGGCATATACAATACATTTGGTATCAGGCACTGAAATAATATGAGCAATAATTAAGGCAGATGCTTCTTTTTAAATCTTGGGGAAGGGTGAGGGAAACCTAAAACTAAAACCTTTTCTCAAGAGGAGAAAAAAAAAATCATTTAAAAGCTTGTCATAAATGAAAACAATTTACTTGTGCCAGTGTCCTTAAGTGCCACAAACTCTTCTGCTTCCACTGCTACATTCTCTAATGATATTACTGCATATAGCACATCTCATCTAATCTGTTAGTAAAATCCTAAAGTCACTTATGTCAGTCTCTAATGCAAGCCAAATGAGTCTTCCCAGTAATAAGAAGCTTCGCAGAATTAGTTTTCGTTTTGCAGAAAATTGCCATTGGGGCTGGCACTTTTATCTAAAAATTTCACTCGTGCATAAGCAAAAAACTCATATATTATTTGGTTACATTCCATCAGTATGAGAAATAACATTGTGAGAATTCTATGCATGCTAATGATATATAGAAATCCACCTGCTTTCAGATAAAATGAGTTTAATTTTCTGTTGCCCACTGCCTGGTTGGCCTTTCATAAATTACTTATGCACAGCTATTATTAAAATAGAGGGAAAGCAAATTAGAAAGTCCTCATATCTCTCCACTGGATTTAACCAAGGCAGGGCTGTGACAGCTAGAGTCAGCGTTTTTGAAAAAATTCTGCTCTCTTGAAAAATTTTGCATCTCTATACAATTCTATGCCACTGTTGTAAACGTTCTGACCTGCCTTCTTACCAAATTAACCTAAATCCTTTCTATTTTTCAACATTAATGGAATCCTCTAGAGTCCTGCTGATATATATTAAAATATATTTATTGGTTAATTTGAATTCCAGCATTTTGTACCTCATTTCCCAGTACTTCTGTTATATCTGAACAGCTTGGAGCTTTAGCATTAAAAACTTACAAATTAAGATAAATACATCTGACAATTATCAGATCAAAACAACTTAACTTTCATTGGAATATATGATTGCAAATTTCCCTTCCTGATGAAAGAGAAAATGAGGACTGTCTGCTTGAAACAGTTAATTGGATTTGAAAGTGCTGTGCGTTTCAGCAATCGGTGCAGCTTTTGGTTGGTCAATGACTACTTGACCTCCTGGTTTTCCAACAGACAATTGGTTTTCATAAGTCCATAGTTCATGGTGACTTTAAGTTTAATTTTCTGTTAATGATATTATTTTGCTCTTTTAAGATAAAACTTTCTTGTGATGTGCTGAGCAACAGTGGCAATCCCATTACTGCGTGAGGAAGGACACCTTCTCAAATTGCATTCTTTTAACATTGTCTGTACTGTTACGCTTTTTCTAAACGTCATTTAACACTTTGGGTTTGTATTTCGTGTGCATTTAAATGGATGGCTGCTCTGCTCCTTGAAAAAAATATAAATTAAAAAAAAAAAAAAAA
>VYXC01002534.1:648436-792084 GCA_013397175.1 Platysteira castanea | reverse complement strand
AAAAAAAGGCAAAAAAAAGCCATTGTGGTCACCTGGCCAGCCAAAGCTCTGTTTTAAGTAATGGAGTCCCAATTCTAATCAGCCACTGGTTCAATACCTTCCACTTCTCTGACTAGACTGACTTTGCTTAGAAGTGGTGTGGGTTAGTTTGGGCCAAGGACATGCCCTACAGGTTTCAGGCTCCATATCTCTATTTTCAAGCCCATTAAATTTGCATCCACACCGTATAATAGTGCATTAAGCCCATCCACACAGCAGGCAATTTCCTAATGCTAACAACAATTTGGTCCTGAGCTGACATCACCAGTTCTTGGCTAAACCCAGCCAGTCAGTGCTGGTCCTGCTAAGAAGAAGTCTCTGTAGTTCTTCCACTAAAGCAGCTTTCCTAACAACTCAAAGCAATTATTTTGGAGGAGTTTTTTCCCTAAATTTACATAAAATGCATATTTATTTGTTATTGGCCATAGGTATTATTTTATTTCACACTGCATTCTCAGGAGGGACTAGAGACATGCAGTGCTGGTCAGCTCTCAGGCTTGTTGTTTCACACTACAGCCCTGCAAACCCAACAGCTCCCTGCCACCATGGCGAGCCCTCTTGCTCTTCCTCTACCTCCATATTTCAGTTCACAGAAATAAACCAGGAAAAAAACACCTTTTTTTTTTTGTAAGGTTAGTTTTCTGAGAGCTGAGGTTCTTAACTGATTGAGAAGATGACTGAGTAAATGCCAGAGTGGGATAAAAAAAGCAGAGAGAGCATGTGGCTGTCAGTTAAGAAGAAATGGTTTCACAATGAGGTCCTTCAAATGTCCATTCATGAAAAAAAAAAGGCTCTGGATAGATAGGAGAACGAAAAACCATCAGTAGGGGTAAAAATAGACAGATTGCAAACAAACTGCAGAGCTCTGAAACTCTGCTGGGTACATTACAAAGCTGAGTAGAGAAAAAAAGAATCAACTGAATAGTTTGTTTACGGAATTTGGATTCTGGTTCTTCATTTCACGTCAACACAGGGTGAGCAGGAGGTGCTCAGCACTGGGTTTTCCCTCTGGCAGGTGCCACAGAGCAGAGTGATCCCTCTGGTTTCTGGACCTGGCAATCTTTCCCTGTGCTGATGTGAGGCCCTGGGCCAGCACTCAAGACCTTAAACTGAGTTTTAAGCCACTTCTGTGTATGGCCAGCAGAAATCCTGCCTGTGGAGAAGAGAACAGGTCTGCCTTCATGTGTTTAAGTTCATATTTAAGTTTTACTCATATCAGTGACCTTTTCCTCACTCAGGGTGATCATGTGAGAAAAGCCAAGCAGAGTGCTGGGACTGGGATCTCAGAGAACAGCTTCTGATCACAGCCCCTCATGTTTGTCACCTCTAAGGTAATCCAGAAGTCTTTAATTCTTAGGACTGTTTCCTCTCAGTAGTGGTTGCTAATGCAGAGATTGGTTCTATTCAGTGATTCACATTCCTGCTCATGTAGATCTATAAAAGTGAACTAAGTTGAACACACTTTTATCTACATTTGGATAGAACATGCAGTGCACAGTTTTCACTAGATTCATAGCAAAAAGTAGTTTTTTAGCTGCCTAAAATGTTTCTAGAAGTGGTTCATATAAAAACAAACATATGAATCTAAACATTATTGTATACCATACAAATTTAGAAATCTCAGAATTAGTCAAGAAATGCTGAAATCCTTTCTATTATGGAACATCCTCAAATTCCTTTCCCTATTAATTTTAAAACAGGCATTTTCACTTGTTTCTTACAGTTCTGTTATCTAATCAAAAGAACGGGTGGCTAACTAATCAAACACCAGTTTTTACCAACATCAAAAATATTCAAAAACTCGTTACTCAGCTTTTCCATAATCATTGATTGTTTTAGCTATAATTATTGTGAATAGCTACAAATACATCAAATCTGTCTCTGATTTTGAGATTTTTAGCCTGTACCTCCTTCACAGTTTCCAGGATTAGAACTTTACATTCATTTCCCTCCACTCTTCAATGACATTTTCAATTATCATAGATCCCTGTGAATGCAGGAACATTCTTTATTGGAAAGTGTATGTTGCAAAATTTGTGGTAAAATTGTAAAAATTAGCCAGTAGGGTATAATACTGATTTTCACACACAGAAATGCTCATTATAAGGTTGTATGCTTGGACAAATTGCAATGTGATGTACTAAACATTACAGAACACTGCTGCTCACAGTATCTGACTGTTCCCTGCAGTTCCCTCTCCCTCCTGACAGTTCCATATCCGTAAATCACTTTGACAGAACTCTCACCCTGCACAGCCAGGGCCTAAGCAGTTCATCGTGAGGCCTCAATGGAACACACATAATGCAAAGACTTCAGACACAGTGCCAGAAATCACGTGGGATGAATGACTGTAATTTAAGGCTTATATTATGGGTACACACAGGGATTCTGGTCAAGACCCCACTATGGTACATGGAAGACAAACAGGGGGAAAAAAAAGTTATCCTTCCTGTCAGAAATGTGCAATCTAAATAATTTAATTTGTAGACATATCTTTGAGCATAGTGCACTCTGCTACACAAATAGCTTGTGAGAAACCCATTCTCCTAAAACAATGACAGATAATTTGGAACAATAATGAGCACTTGTGTTAAAAAAATTTAAAAATTCTGCTTCCAAACTGTTCTTGATCACAACAGCTAAAGTATTCACTGTGTGTAACTTACCCGGATGCAGCAGACAACACTGAGTAAAAGCCCATCAAGAATTTAAAAATGTTCCGAACATAAAGTACACCAAACACTATGACTTCTTTTCATACCCTCTCAAGTACAGAATGTCCTGAGCACTAGTAGAGGACATCCTATGCTATAAGTCTGTTGAAATGCTATAATTAAAGGTCTGTCAGAATTTCCATTAAATCCCTGATTTTCAGGGTTTAATTAATAATAACAGTGAAAATTAATGTGAGTAGAATTAAAGCCACTGTCATAGCTCTGCTGCATATTAATTCTTGATTTTAAGTCTCTACAACATGTGGGACTGATTCTGCTTCCTCTCCTCAGTCAAAACTCCTATCACAATGTAAAATTCCTCGCTGGAGACATGGATGTTTGCCTGAACATAAAAAGTGTGATCAGGCTCTGAAATACCTATAGCATTCATATGGTAAATTAAATGAACATTTTAGAAAGTCAAGAATTACTAAATTGCATAAAGTTTTGGAATAAATGCCTTAAATTCAGTTTAAGCTCATATACCCGAAAACCAATGAACATTCAAAATTTCTCAGTCAATTCCTTCCCAGCAATCGACTCAATGTAAGTTTATCCATTTGTCTTTGGAATATTAATAATCTTAATTATTTGTATTTTTTCTAAGTAAGATTTAAGGGGTTGACTCCTTAATGAAAGATGGAGAACAGATGTAAATATTGGGGAATGGACTTTCCCTGGAACCACAAGAGCAAATCAGATGTTCTGTTACTGAAACAAAGGCTTCTGGCATTTTGGATTTGGGTGAAAATAATTTAAAACACAGAACATTCCATGAGATAATTCCCCGAAAATAAGCACTGGTATCTCACCATACAACACAAGGAAATTTAATCTTTCACATAAAAGGATCAAATAAAACTACCTCAGTGTGGAAGTCTAGAGAGGGACCTGGCAGAATACTAGAGGATATTCAGTTCTCTTCAAAGTAAATAGTATTACAGCTGAAAAATGTGAAAGCATGAAATTTTCTGAACACTGCTGTGAGAAACAGACCCAGAAATCCCAGACGTATGCAAAATACTATAGTGAAGGGTGGAGACGATACATTCAGAAATTGTTAAAAATGTTAAGAACACTTTGTTTCACATGAAAGCACCTATTATAAAATACATATTTTTTGTCCAGATTCCAAAATAATAATTGGCATTATTTCATCTTACAGTAAAACCTCTGATGTAAGTTGATATCACACATTTCAGGGGTTAATAGGTAAAGAGGATCAATGCTATTTGCTGTTCAGACTGCTAAGTAGGTCAAGGAAGTTCACAAGAAACTTTCATGTAATAAAGAAAAGTGGAAATTCACATGGTTAATGAAATCTATGCTGTTTCACTAAATAAAAAAGTTGACTTAATTAAAAATTCACATTATATCATATATAATGATAAATGATAAGATAGAAGCAAATGGCAGAGAATATAATCTGTCTTCAGTAAAGCAGGATACATTTGCAGCACAACACAAAAAGGGGGGGTAGAAAGTCAGCAATCAAAATGCTCTGTGGTGATCTTATCTCTGCACTGTCTTGATATCTAAAGGTGGGAATCCACTGTTTTTGTCACTGTGCAAGTCACTAAAAGACAGTCTTTGATCTGCAGAACTTAAAATCTAAATAGATAATTTGGTAAAAATGTTGGAAAAGGAAGAATTATCGTTCAAAAAGTTGGGAAAGAAAGAATTATCATACCTTCATCAAACTAGAATTGAGGCTGTAGTTCCAGAACAAGCTAAACCAGAAATGCAACTGCCAGGACCTGCCTCTCTTTGTGCTCCCCAGGACACTTGCTGAGCTGTCCTAGTTCACTATTCCAGGATAAAAATATCCCTTCAAAACCAAGCACAGTAAGGTACTGACATAGATTAGGAAAGGAACTGGTGAATACCTGATGCAGCAAGAGACAAAAATGTTTAGCCAGGTGGGAGAGGATGGAGGGGAAAAAACTCCTGCTTTGGGATAAATCAAACATAGAGATTAACTCATTTATCCATATTCACTTAGAAATTCTATGGCATTCATCATATAATTCTTCAATTATGAGAGTAAATGGCTATAAACAGACCCTGGATAAGTTTAGAACAGACATTTCAAGAGACGTTTTAATCTCTGAAGCAGCCAAAGTTTGCATCAGCCATCCTGTGAGGTTAATAAGAGCAAAAATTGTAAGAAGATTTTAGATGGAGCTTTGCTCTGTATGAGATGGTTGACAAAGATGATAAAGGGTTACAACTTGAAAATTCTAAATTGTCCTTTCAATTCTGCCCATTTTGAAATGCCTCAACTAATTCTTAACTAAGAGAAGCTGAAAAAGCTCCCTTAAGTACATTATATTGGAGGCAGTTAAATCAAATGACTGCTAGTGCTAAAACTACGAAAAAGATACAAATCTAAATCTGAAACTCTTAGGGGCGGAGAATAATGGTCTTTATGATTTGCTAACGTCACTAACCCAGGTCTTCATAGAGGCAAATTACGAACCAAACCAGAGTAAACTATACAATCAATTTTGAGTGTATCTTGCTCTGCTTACCTAGTCTTTCAGAGTTTAAAGAACTGAGAAACCAAAGCAAAGCTTGGCACTAGGCCATAGGTTGCTGTAATCAATATCATGATAAAGCAAGGAATTTCTCAAAAAATGGAAAAAGCCAGTGACTGTGTATATCTATTGCTGACCTATGAGCCCTTGTGTCAGATTTAAGTTAAGTACCACACTCTCTGCTGCTGAAGTCACATGACAAACATCTGGTGATCAAAGTGAAATCACAAACTGGATAATTTCTATTTGGATGTTACTTTTTGGCTCCACTTATCCCTGCAGCTGGAGCATTTCCTTCCAGCATCTCTATGCTGTTTTGTGAGCAACACTGGAAAAATGCCACGAATGTATGAAAAACTTAGACAGGGCTTAGCGTTAAAGACTTCTGCTTTCCAATCAGTACAGCTTGAATCAATAGCGCTGCTGCTAAATGTAAATAGGCATAATGGGAATTTTACAAGCAAGACTATTTGTATGTAACATCAAAACCAGCACAAAGTCCTCTTTCCGTAAGAGTGCAAATCACATTTAGAGTAAGACCAGAGAGAAAAGCAAGATTACTTTGTGATGATTTGCTGCGAAGTTCACTGCACTCTTTGCTTGATAATGAATTTCGCTCATATTGTCATGTACTTCAGGCTTCATCAACAGAGTGCTCAACTGCCAAAAAAGCATGATTTTAGCACGTCAGAACAAAGGAGAAAAAAAATGAAAAAGAGCACACATTATTATTTGATTTTCTGCAAGTAATAATTCATAAACATATTATTTTACTATAAATGCTGCCCAACCACAAATTCCAAAAGAAGACAAGGAAGGGAGAAAAGATGGAGGATGCTGCTGGAAGGATGAACGTGGATTCAGGTATATGAAATATTGGCTAATTATGTGGTAAGATTTTGCTTCCATCAGAAATAATAAATGGGAAGAGATTGCTAAATACATTTCCTCTGCAAAGGGAAGAAAGCAGTTTCTGGTATGTTGCACTTGTACCAATTTAAATTTTTTTTGGCTTGCTGTTATTTACAGTATCTTATCTACATTAGGAATAAATACAAGACAAGCAGCATCTTCTACTGCCTCTCAAGTCATACTCTAGCGTGCTTTCAGAGCAGACATGCTGCTCACGTGAGCATGGCTTGAGGTGCTCTCAGAGAAAGCCTTATGCTCAAGGGCATGCCGTGCCCCACCGTGCTGGAAGACACGTTGTCCATGGGTGCTCCAGGTGTGTGGTTGGGAGATGGGAAAGTCCAGGAAGCACATCCTGCTCACGGCTGCTCCATGTGTGCTTTCTAACAGCTGTACACACTGACAGCAGCTGGTGAGTGGGTCCAAGCAGCCTTCTCCTGGCTTTCGTACACATATAAAAGCACGACCCAGTCGTAAGTAATTAAAGGATTTACTGGTCAGGTCAGGCTCCAGAAGCTGTAGCACACACCAGGGAATAGCCAGGCTAGGTGCCTCAAATTCCCATGTGATACAACAGTTACAGAAGTACACAGCTCTTGGTTCCTCGCCTCTCTTCTTGATCTCTGGCTGCTTCTGCTCTTACAGCTGCTCTTCTCGAGTCCATGGATACGCTTTTGAATTAGCAGGAGTCACTGGACAGGGAGGCAGAGAGGAGTTGCTTTTATTAGAGCTTTTCTAAAGAACTTGCTGGGAATTCTTCAAGAAATCAGTTCTCTGAATTGAAAATTTTCATTGGAGTTTATCCATTTTAGTGAACCTTTCAGAGAGAGAAGTATCTCAAGTCAAGATTTGGGACAAAGTGAAGAAAGAGAGGCATGGCCAGCATCCCAGGATAGAGGCACTAGCCTGGAATGTCAAAGACAAAACGTTCAAGTGAATCTGAGGCAGCATTTGTACAGTTGTAAATACAACACTGTGCTTATCAGAACACCTACATTTTCCAGGTTGTTGTCGATATAGAAGTTGCTTGGGTGCATGAGACTCCTGGTTGTTGACCCAGGCTGTGTCCTGCAGAACACTGAACAATCCATAAGGAACCACCTTTCCTGCGATGTGCAGTGCTGGATGAGTGCCCAGCGCTCCCAGAAACCTCAGCCTCAGGGAAGATGTAAAAAGGAGCTTATCGTGAGCATAGAGGAGCAACAACTGGAAAGCTGCCTAAGGACTATGAAAGTGCTCTCCCAACACCCATTTGATAATGAAGTTACTCCAATGACTTCAGTGAAATTATCCTTACTTTACACGGGAGTCAGGGAAAAGTGAAGCTACTCCAACTGTAAAAACCTACCTTGTACATCTCATCATGCAAATTAAATTTAAAACCCCCATGGAAATAGTCCAAAGAACTTTCTCTGCATGTGGCTGTAAGTCATTTAAGTCATTCAGTGAGACGAGATAATGGCCATCACTTTTCACTTGGCCAGTTCATATTGTGGCACTGGGAGGAAGACAGTCTGTCAAGTTTTTGTCTGCAGTGTCTGATTTTTCACCACACTGCTCCTGCCCTCCCTCCATTGTGTCAGGAGTGCATTAGGTGCTGGAAGGGCAACAAGAGGCTCAACCAGTGGGTGGAGAGGCTGGAGAAGGGGGATTGAATTGTAGGCAGCCTGCAGAGTCTGTCGGAAAGGCTGTGCTGTCTCACTTTGTGGTTGATATGTATCTATGCCCCTGTGCCACATTACATGGAAGGGATTAGAAATAGGATTTCTGATATTTCAGCTGACATGACAGAAGTGATAATTTCATGCAACTATGTTGCAAGCTAAATTCAAATATTCCACCTTTTAAAGGGATTGTATATATTTTCATCTGTGCTCCTAGGCTCAGAACCTTATTCTGCAATGACTGATACAACAATAAAATGCACTTCAAAGAGGCTACTACACAGATAATGTCCTATCTCTCTAGGTGTACCTTATGCATGCCCTAATGACTTAAATGACTACATGAAATGGCAGTAAGTGTTAAAATAATCTCCAAAATCTCTGTGTATCACAGTTTGTTAAAGTTTGGAATATCTTTTGAAAATCAAAAATCTAACAGTTTTTTAGTTTATTTGTTTGGGGTGCCTTTTTGTTTTTTACCAAGGCCAAGAAAAATAAAGAAACAAAGTAACATAAAAATATCTCAACTCTAAGTAGAAGGTATCAAGGTCACTGTCTATAAATATAAATAATGCTGCTGCATAAATCTTAAACAGCTTACTGCAACTACTAATATAACTTTACAGTATTTACAAGATTAATCTTTTTAAAGAAAATTACAGGATCATAATATCAAACAAGATTATGCTACGTCCTATATAGCATTTTACTATGCACATTGCAGTAACATGACAGCAAATATGCACTTCAGACACATCAAGTAACTACTGCATGAAGAGGGTGACACTGCGTGCCAAATACTAAGCACAGCAACAAGTCTTGGGGCCATCTGATCTTCCCATACAAAATACTTTGTTAAACCCTTGAGAGCCTCATTTTATGTCTAATGGGAAATGCAGAATTTTTCATGCCTCAATAGAAATATGCATTGAGTATTCCGACTAGAATATACAGGTGTAAGATTTCCTAGCTGTTGGCTGTTGAAGCAGAAGAAAAAACAGAAATATTACAATGCAGACAGAGTCCTTGGATCTTGTCCTTGGGACAGAATGAAGGAACTTTCGCTAGGTTATATGCATTTCTAGCACTCTTGCAATGGCATTTTCTGTGCTGAATTCATGCAGCCCACAGTCTGCACCAGGTAAATTGTAGCTTAGGTCTGTTGCTTGAGATGAGCCCTGTGCCTTATTCTAGCTAAGGAGCTCGTTCATTGTTTGTAAGGTTTGTCCAGCATGAGAAGCAAATGTCCCAGCAGAGGCAAGCAAGATCACCACAGGAAACCAGTTAGTAGTTAGATGAACAGACATCCTTCTGGAGCACTAAACAGTGATAAAATTTTTAAATACAATGCTTTGCTTGCTAAAAGTTCTAGGCAGCAAAGAGAACCAAACTCCCTTTCCCTTCCAAAAGCCTAAAAACACTTGATTTATGCCAGTATTTCAATGTGGCCTTGCACAAGAGAACAAACACACTAAAGAGAAGCCCAGTTTGGGCCTGTGATTCTAGACCTGAGTGTTCATCAGGATAGCATTCTCAGGAGCTCCACCCGTTGTATGTTGTATGTTGCACTGTGAGTAACTTCTACGTTCCCTGACCCACCCATAGATGGTGTTTGCAGGAAAGGAACCACGCACATGTTCCTGTGCCCTGCATCAAAAGCCCTTGCTTCTCTGGAGGACATTCTTCTCCCTTTTTCTTTTGCAGCTCCCCAAGCAAAAGCTGTTGCCTTGACAACTCTGGGATGTTCTCTGGCTCCATGGATGCTGGCAGGAGGAAGGCCAATTTCCTCGCACAAAATATAGAACTGCTAAGGAATAAACAATTAAAAGTGTTCTGATTCCTTCAGTAGTGCCAAAACCAGAACAAAAATGAAGAAACTTACTACAGACACAGGATTTTATAAGCCAGAAGCAGCAGGATTCAAGCACTGGCAATTCACAAACACAAGTAGGGAACAGAAGAAATTGGCAGTTGCTTCAGATTTCAGCAAAGCGCTGGAAATGGCCGTGGCTAAGGTCAGGCTAAGGCTCTTCTCTTTGATCACCCTCCTGTAACTGGAAGGCCTCTGGCCTTCCATGGCATTGCCCTTGCTTTGCCATTATTCTCTTTATAAAGAAAATGATAAAAACAAAAACCAAAACAAAATTTTTTAAAAATTTAAAAAAAATAAAAAGGATGGATTTGCGGTTTTCACTGCTGTTGCATATAATCTTTCATAATGCTAAGTAGGACTAACTTTCTACGTATCTAATCTTGTGCTGCATTTCTATTTTTTCACTTCAGCTCTGCTTCAAATAAACGTATTTTTGAAACAAAAATGAAGACACAAGAAAACTGATGGTCAGGAAAGGGATCTCAGTAGCTGCACTCCACTAGAAAAGACAGCAGCCAGAGGTGCTGTTTGCATGTAACACAAAGAAAACATGCTGCCATGAAGCTCTGTTTTTCTGTGTCCTGTAACTGAGCTGAGGGCTGTTCAGCCATGGACTACTCAGCTGTGTGACCATTCTGTCACATCTCACTGCACCCATAAGGAACATCACATCCATTGGAAGTCACAGCTCATATGTAGAAGGACAGATGCTGTCGTAATCTTTAAATTCCTCAGTACTTTGACCACAGATAATGGCTTTTGGCTTTTCTCTTTTATCAAACCTTCCCCTCCTTTAAGGGTTAGCCAAAGCACAAGCTAGGTGTACTGCCAGCAGATATCTAATGGTAACAGGTTATGTGCATCCTTTACCAGAAGGAAATTATTTTGGAAAGTATCCATTAGTATTTAGAGCTGGATTTTCTGAGCCAATAAAAGGTAAAAATACAGGAGAAGCTAATCACAACTTCATGATGCCAATACAATCTGTAATAAAAAGCAATGCACTCTATATTCCTAAACGGCTGCAGCATATCAATAGACACATCTGACAAAAGCATCTAACACCACTGAAGCTCTAGCATGCATTATTGTACTTTATTCAAGGAAAGCACAGACAAAAGCTACTGGAGCAACCTTTCTGCTGGCAGTTTAATTTGACATGCAACCGGGTATGACCAGGCTTCATGATACACCAACCTGCTAGTCAAACTAATAGCACTTCTATTTTAAGCTAAATGGAAGGGGATTAGGGTAAGAAAACTCCCTCTATTGACTACTGACGTTTATTACATAAAAGGTAAAATTGCTTGGAGAAGATTCCATCTCTTTTTGCTGCAGAAAATATCTTGGTTTGCTGTTAACCCTTCTCCCATTACAGTGCAGTCACATTGGTACCACTGCTCACAGAAGCATAGAGAGCCTTCTGCATGATTGAGGGCAAGAACTTTGAAATGCACCACCTTTATCTGTCATATTTTGGTCTACAGCAGTAAATTTTGTATGCTTCCACCGACTACTCCCCGGAAATATGGTAAAGATGTGGCCTTTTATACAAAGATAAGGTACACAGAAATGATATCCAGAGAAAATATGGTAATAGAAAAGAACAGGCTCAAACAACAATGAACAGCTCACAGTCAAATCCAAAAGCATTAGAAGATTTCAGGCTGTGTTGGTAGAGTACAAATCCATCTTGGATCAAATTATTCACCCATTTACTGTGGTCCCTCGCTTGGCCTGGCAATTAGTTCAACTGTGGAATGCTACTTACGAGTACATTCACAATCCCCACATATTCTCTACAGCACAAATGGACTTTGGGAAGGAAGAACTGGGTACAGGCTACCCACTGTAAACAAAACAGTCACTACTTTCACAGAGGTGCTAAAGCTGTGCCTGCAAATAAAACACAAAATTAAAAATTTCTAATTTCCTATTCGGTATCCTGGGCAATGTGAGGGAATTTACTTAACATCTTCATGCCTCTGTTTTGTCATGTCTAAAACCAGAATCACACTACTGCCTTCACAGGACTCACTGCTATTTTTTGGCTCTGACAGGGCCATGAATTTTTCTGATCTATGTAACATATATGTGGAGCTTGGTAATTCTGTGCATTCCTGTAAGACAATGCCCTCTTGTTAGGCCATGGACAAACCTCATCTGTCAAGCAAAATGTTTCGTTAGCAAAATTCATTCAGCAAAACATAAAAAAATAAGGAAAAACCAAATCCGATCTTTAAGACATTCTTGAGGAACTCACCTGCACAGACAGAAGGTAGAAATTAATGTCAGTGGATGGGGCTGATCTGCAGAAAGAGATTTTTCCATTCTGTTTAAGAAACAAAGTGAAGGAAAAAGCTATTTTTAGAAATACAATTTGAAATGCCTGTTGGAAAAATTATGAAAAGCCAAAGTATATTTTGCCTGTTTTTCCTACCACTTCTGATTCATCATTGCATGACACAATTTTTACAACAACTTACAGTGAAATATTGAAATTAGTTTAATCCCTTAGGGATGTAAGCTACTTTGTACATGCGTAAATAAACTGCTTTATGCTAAGCAGTAAGTCTCAGTCTCTCCCCCAAAACTGTTTAAAGTAATTTTGGATATAATTAGCAACCCCAAGAATGCAATTAGTCTATGACTGGCAATTTTGCAGCAATGATTCCCCCCCTGTTAGATGGATTTTAAACTGAAAGGTCATTTTGGATAATAACTTCTATGATTTTACCCCTCTTTCCCCTCAAAGCTAAAAACTTGAGTTAACTCGTGGTGTCATAAGGGAAAGGAACGTGTTTTCTTGGAGGGTTTTAGAGAGGTACTATAACCTTGACCAACATAAAAAGCTTTCAGAGGCAAAACTGCAGTTTTGTTTCTCAGAGTAAGTCCTTGGCTTTACTCCCAAATTCCTCAGAAAGCTGCTACTCATAGCATCAAACAAAAGGGTGATTTTTAACAAGTTTTGTGCTTGAGTCTGTAGAATTTGCTCACCTAACACACAATGCTGCATTTTCTTCTGCATTTGTCTGCTTTCACTCAGTGTAAGCAGGCCCTTAGTCACCCTTCAACTGACTAGTGTCAATGATAATAACAATACATTTTTATTTTTAGACCATTCAAATCCAAAGGCAAGTTACCTCTGCACATGTATGCATGCACACACAAATGTAAGTAATATGTGAACATTTCCAAAGGACAACAAGTCCTTTCGGAATAGTAATGAATAGAGAAATCATCTTGTGCCCTGCATGAGATAGGTGCATTTCAAAATTTCCCTGTATAGCTTCCATGAAAATTGGCCCCTAAGCAAGGGTGTGAGTCATTGATGAATACAGCTCTGAGGCTTCACGCTGTGCAGCAAGAGCTGTAAAAGGCATTAGAGGAACAGAGGGGAGGAGGAGGAGAGAGAGAGGGTTAGGAGGTTATTAAATAAAACCTGGTAATGGTTTTACATGAACATTTTCTGAGCGGGGTTTGGAGCAGGCACACCCCGCCCCGCCGGGCAGCGCCTTTGCCGGGCGGGCACGGAGGGGCTGCTCTGCCCCTCCACAAATCACTCCTGCCTTACCCAAGGCATCGCTCTCACAGCTGCCCTGCCAGAGCTGGCTGCCAACCCGGGTCCTGCAAGTAAAATAAATTACCCTATGGCACGTATTGTCGTATAGTAACTTTTCAAATGAATATTGCAGCAAAAGGATGGGGTGTTTTTGTCCTCTGCACCCATCTCCAGCACACAAAAGCCACTGCACTGTACCAGCAATACTGCAGCCTTCGCCAGCGCAACTATGCAGAAAGTATAGACCAGGATAAAGAGAACAAACTTAAACTTCCTCAGACTTCAAAAGTATTGATTTTGGCTCATATTTGTATTTTCTTTTTCAAGACCAAAGTTTTAAATTGCTGTTAATTTATATCATTCACTAGTAGTCAATAGAGTAAACATAAGCAATTCTTTTTACGCAACTGTGTTTCTCCTACCCAAGTCAGGAGATCCAGCTTTCAATAAAGACATTGGGTTTTTAGTCAGTACTTCACTCATTATCCTGCCAGCTCCTCCATCCTTCAGACTTCCTGCATGTCCCGATCTCACACTCACTTGTGTGGTCCCCTCAATCTCTCTTCCTATTTTTGCTTCTTCCATTGTGCCAGCAGCCTTAGTGCACCCAACTGAAAGAGAAGATACAGTGTGGGCCATTACATCCCATTATCAAACACCCTGCCACTTGCAGGTTCACATGGGAAATTGATTATAAACAATGATTAACTGACACCAACTGGCTACACTGGGTTAAATAATCCAATAATCCCTTAAATGAATCTTTTTTCAGAGGACGTCTTAGATGTACAGTCAGGAAAAAATATTTTCCCATATTTTATATAGCAAAAGTATTGTGTATTAGAAAGAAATCCATAACTGAAATCTTTATTTTCACACGGATAACAGTTTAAGGGCACTGGGCATAAACAAACAAAAATGATGCTTTTTAAGAGGTACATAAGGAACTTTAAGTCTTTTAAGGGCCAGAAACAGTGGTTTTACATTTAAGTCTTTTGTACAAATGGGCACAGTGGTCTACATAAGTGAAAATTCAACCCAAAAGGAATGTTAACAGGAAAACAGTTTGAGATGTTACAAGTACTCCTGTTCCTCTGACACCTTTAAAAATACTAGATATAATTAAAAAAATAAAACAAAACAAAGTAATCCTCTATGTATGTGTATGTATATATTAGAACAGGAATTTTATATTCCCTTTTAACTGAAGAGTCGATTACTGACTGGTGCTCTTTTAAAAACAGACACCAACCAAACCCCCCTGAATCCACAGACACGCAGCACCATCTGGTGGATTAGCACGTCTGGCAAACAGATCTGCATTTATTGAACACATTTCCACAGGCAGGAGAAGGAAGAAACCATACGAACAAAAGCATATCATGGAGATTTGTTTAGTCAGCATCCGGCAAGAGAAAGTGAGGGGGGTGGAATTTCCATGAAAATTGTGAAATTCTCTTTACTCATATAACATTTTATACTCTTCAGACTCTATGTATAAATCTAGATTCAAAAATATGTGAACAGTACACTTATGATGACAAAAATTCAAACGTTTGGTATGTAATTTAACTAACTGCATTAAGATTGATTTAATTTTATTTCTTTCATGTATGCATTAAGGCACATGTTTATGAATTACCATTTTTTTCACTGGAAGCCTTGCTTAGTGGACAGGACTGATTGCTCACCTAATAACAGTTTACCAATAATTTGCTTTCTTCTTCCCAGGCACTATATGGTCTCATGTTCTTTCACACACAAGCTCTGCTTGGTTAATACAAGATTATCAGGTGCTCATCACTGCAATGCCACAATGAATTACAGGTGTCAATTTAAAACCCCTGCAAGGCAAGTTGCATTTATTCTTCACATACAGTGAGTAAAAGTGGTTCTTATTTTGGGTAGGAAAGGAAGGGGTGCTTAATATGTACACAGGGATGTGCCATTGTAGTCTCTGCTGACTTTCTAGTGGCTTGTAGTGTCTTTGGAATTCCACCTTTCCACTGAGCCAGGTCACCTCACTGCACTCTGCAAAAGGTGGCTCTTGGCATGAGACCCTTGAGGGGTCAAAAGGCTCAGTCCTCCAGAGGCCACGTGCTTGCCCAACACCATCCAAGCAGCTGAGTCCCTCCTTGTCATCACACCCCTGCATCACCTCTGCACTGATCCCTTTGTGCTCATCCCCATTTCTGACAGAGTGCTGCGAGCTGCTGGTCCTAGGATTTCATTTTGAAAAGCCACCTTCTACACGTCCATCTTCTAGAAGTGTCCTCCATGTATGCTAGAATCAGGAGTATATATATATATCTTAAGTCTGAATTTTCTGCCTGTAAAAGTTTCCCTTCTTAATGGCCATATATCTCAGCTATCGTTCCTCTTCCTGCAGATCATCTGCATCTTTGTCTTGTCCACATTGGTAATGTAGGTCCAATCATCCCACGTTCCTCTGGAAGACACTAACAGTACTCAGCACATCATTCTCACAATCAGACACATCATCACTGAGCTGCAGACTGGGAAACTGGACAGCAAGATCAAAACACAGGACAATGGCCATCACAACTTCATACATCCCAGAGGGCAAACAGGAAGGTGGCAGGAGGCTGCTTGCCACCAATTAGTGTCTCAAGACACTACGTTTTCCTTGATTCTTCAAAAATATTATTAAGCACTTACAAGCATCTGCAGCCACCTGCACCAGGTAAGACAAGACGCAAAAAAGATCTTCCTCATGACACCCATGTTTTTTTCACAGGTAGCTTGAGGCACTGAACCCTGTACCATTCCTTTATTTTTAAGAAACTGTTGCCTGCATACATTGTTGTTCCTTTTTCTTTCAATACTTTAAGAATAATGCAGGACTGTTCTTAGGGGATGGTTAGTGAAATGACCAGCAATAATCTGCACAACACTGCAAGTCTCCCTTTTGGTGTGTCCTCATCAGGCCTGACTTTCACTGTTCTTCAGCAAACTTTTCTTCTCTGAAAATATCCTATAATACATTTATTGATACGTAGCAAGACCAATGTCTTCTGCTGTGGTCAGTGTTGCTAGCCTGCCATGGGCCCATGTTTGTAACAAATCTCCCTGCAAACTCCAAGCCACGTCCCAAACATTTGTCAGTGCTCACTGCTGTTTGGCTCAGGCGCCTTTGAATCATGCTTTGACTAATTCCTTTAATGTCTTTTCAGCTGCTTTAGCCAGACAGTTGTCACCAACAGAGGGTTTCTGCATCAAGGCTACCCTTCCTTTTATTAGGGACTTTTTACAAGAGCATGTAGTGACAGGACAAGGAGGACTGAGTTCAAACTAAAAGAGACTAGGTTTAGGTTAGTTATTAGGAGGACGCTCTTTTCTGTGAGGGTGGTGAGACACTGGCACAGGTTGCCCAGAGCAGCTGTGGATGTCCCAACCCTGAAAGAGTTCAAGGCCAGGTTGGACGGGGCTCTGAGCGACCTGGTCTAGTGGAAGGTGTCCCTGCCCATGGCCAGGGCTGGAACCAGATGATCTTTAATGTCCCTTCCAACCCAAACCATCCAATGACTCTATGATTCCTTCCAAGAGTGTTATGTCTGTCTCTGTCTGTGAATGGTGGAACTCAGTGGCACAGGGTAGTTTGCAACCCAGAAGAACAGATGGTTTCAAAAGGTCACAGGCAAGTTCACAAGGACGTTGCATTAGTGTTCGTGGTCACCTGGACGCAGCGCGGCTCAGGAAACCCACCCGATAGTTGTGGAGATAATGCCAAAGGCCTGTTCAGAAACAGGACGCGTACAGTGTACCCTCCCAGACACCTGTCAGCCGGCGTCACTGCTGGCAGGTGGTGTCAGCCCCAGACCTAGTTAGTGTCCCCAGCGGCAGACGAGCCGCCCCTCTGCCGGCCCCAGTCCCGGTGCGGCCGTGGCTCGGGCCGGCTCTGGCAGCGGAGCCGGGGGTGCTCTGAGGCGCTGCCAGCGGCTCTGGGGCCGACACCCCCCTCTGCAGCACGGCCACGAAGGGCACAGCCCCGTGCTCGGCGCAGTGACCCGCGAAGAGCCGCGCCCACCCGGCACCGGGCCCAGCGCGCTCCCGGCCCGCAACCCTGTNCCCAGAGCCGCCTCAGCCCCGGCCCTGCCGCAGCCCTGGCTCTGCGCGTTCCCTCCGCGGCCATGGAGAGCCTGTACAGCCCCTCCGCCGCCTCGGTGATGGCCCAGCTGCAGTGGGAGCCCGGCTTCGCCATCCCCGTGGCCAACGCCGAGAACAAGGCGTTGGAGGACGAAGTGAGTGCGGGCCCGCGGCCGGCAGGGAAAGGAGATCGCCCTTCCCCCGGGGCCGGGGAGGGAGGGATGGAGGGATGGATGGAAACCCCACGGGTTCCGCGGAGCTGCCAGCGGAACCGGGAGGGAGATCCCCGCCTCCGAGCGTGGGACCCGCGCACCCGCATCGCCCCAGCCCCTCGGGAGCAGCAGTGCGAGTTGTGCGTTCCCTTAGCAAAGTTCCGGGTTTTCTCCTGAAATCCCTCATTTCACTGCTTTGGAGGAACGTAGCAGCTACTTATTACGTTATTTTTTCATTAATAATTGCAATGAATATTTTTAGGTAGTTGCAGGTAATAAGCACTCAACCGCAAACAGTAACTTGACGATTCTAACTCTTAAACAGCTCCAGAAGATGCTAAAGGAAAAAGAGAACCTGCAGAATGAATTGACCAATTTTGAGGAGCGCATAGAAGCAATGGCGTCTCATTTGAAGAACGTGAGACAAGAGATAAGCTTCTCTCAGGTACATTGCCACCTCTAGCAGATCCGTTTTGTCAAACAGACCTGTAACCTGAGTATCTCTCAGTGGCTGGTGTCCCTGTATGTTTTGCCAGCTATGTTAGAGATTTGTTAGGCCTTTATTCCAGGATTTCCATGAGAAAAAAAAGTTAAACTACATATCTCAGTGATTTTATTTGATGGTCATTAAGACCATCCAAATTCAAATTACTGTACCTAGGAAAAATCCAGGAAGGGTGCATTTTAGAATTCTTCCTGAATGGAGACTTTTGTAGATATTAATAACAAAAAAAAATTGGTCAAGGAAAACAACAGTGTAAGAGAAAAATAAATTTAAAATCTTTATAATGGTGAAGAATTAGTTGTGAAATGCTGAAGACTTAATTCACGGACATTAAAAATGAAGTGCGATGATCAAGATCTAAGTCTTACACTCTGAATTAACTGGCCAAAATGGCTGGTATAGATCTCTAAAGAGTCTTGAGACAAAGATTTACACCTTTCAGATAAAATATCCAGGGTGAAAAAGTCTTAAGAAACTCCCTTGCTGCTGAACAACTTCTTAAATTTTTTTGGTGCTAGATTCAAGTTTTAATTTGAATTAAAAGAAGGAAAGATTAGACAATACATAAATACTGCTATAGGCCAGCAGGGGAAGTCTGTCTCAGCACAGAACAATAATTTTTTTTTTTTTGCTGTGCCTCCTGAATCTGATGTAAAGTCAGTGGTGATCAAGAGACTAAGATTTTGATGTTGAAAGTTTAAGATTCTGAATCCTGCGTGAAAAACCTTAGAATTGAGTTTTTAGGGCTACAAAATGTTGATCTGTGGATACTTGATACAATGTGTAGATACGTATATATATGTGTGTTTGAGATACTAAAATCAAACCAATAAATTTTCTCTGAAAATTCCTTCATTTACATGGTGAAACCACACCGTGTCTGACTTGGGATTTGATTGTGTGTAAAAAAAAGGCTTGCTGATGTATACCATTTGTTTATTGTGAAATACTGAACTTTATTATCTGCAGTCCCTTTACAAAGCCAAAGAGAATGAAATTGAAACTGAACATCACTTTAAAGCACTTGCTGAGAGAGAATATGGACGTCTCAAAAATGACATTAAACGACTGAAAGATGAGATGGCTTCCTTGAGACAAAAGAAGAATGTTCAAGAAGTAAGGTTTGAAATTTTTCAAAGAGAACACCTATACTACAGAATTTTATGGCTTGTCCTCACTTGCACATACAGCAACAGTAGTATAAGTCAAGAATAGCTAATTATAATTAAAGCTTATAAACTGTAGTAGATGATCTGGATGGGCTTTTCCCTGTGTAGGTGAGTGACACTCAGGATCTCCTTGCATAGGCTGGTCAAGACTTAGCAAATATTAATTAGATACTGAAAGAGTTCTGTTCTTAATGCCAGAAACACAGCCACACATCCATATCATCGCATTTCTAATTCTCACATGTAATTTCTTAATGGTTTAAAAATTAAATTGCCAGTGGCAAATCTTCTTCTCTACATAAAATAAACTTGGGTCATGATTTCAGTATCAAAAATTTGTTTTAAGTTACAAAGTAATCTAGTGCTACCCAATTACAGGTGGTTTTCTGGGTTTGGAACTGTCTTTCTTTCTATTAATTATTTAATTTTTTTAATTTGCTCTTTTTCTTCTGATTAAGGCTGTTTGTAATCTCCAGTCTCTCAGAGTGGGTAGCAGGATGAAGATATTCACACTATTCAGCTGGATCTAGATTCTCTCATTTTTGTGTCAGGAAGTTTCTTCACAGTCACGTGAAGAGGTCACATTTGAAAATTGATATGTAGGATAAGGGTCTAACAACTGGGCCTTAATGAGTGAGGGAGAAACTTTACCTTTTGATGCCTCAGATCAGTTTATTATGTGGAATAAATACCCTGCCAGAGGTTGACTTTTCTGTTTAAAATTATTTGCATTTTAAATTTGTGGCAACCTGCTGTCTTCTTTCTTCTTTAAGACTAGGATGTCCAATAGCATTCCTCAAGTATAACACACAATTAATCAAAAAGAAAACTATCAATTCTGTGGACAAGATGTGGGTAGACTTGTTACTGTAGCTTGAACTGGTTGCTTCAATTACTGTTCAATGAATATTAGACATTTGATTCTGAACCTTCAATTTTCTCTTATTTTATTAGAACACTATAAATAAAAACACTAAGAAGCTGGAAAACTTAAAACAACAGATGAACTGTGATGAGGAACTTCTGGAGAGCTGGATAAAGGAATTAAATCGTACAGATAATGATGCTATTGCAATCCAGAAGTATGCACAGCAAGATGAAGGGAAACTGGGAGTAAGTAGAAAAGACAGCAATTTTCAGAAACCAAATGGAGAACCATTTTATCACTTGAAGACCTTGCTATGTTGTCAAGTCAGATAAAATGAAGACAAGATTTTGTACCACACTGCTTTGAAACTGGTTTCCACAACGGTACAGTTCCATATAAAGCTCATTCTGGAGTCCAGAGAGAACAAGTTTTCCAACAATGAGAAACATAATTGAAGACATTAATTTGCTTTTTCATCTGGGTAAAATTTAAATTTAAATTTTTTGAGAGGGTGCACAAATAATAAAGCCTAGAAAACAGTGCCACTGAATTAAGAGGAGTTTGTTCAAAAATTCACACCAAGTATGGATGAATAGTGTAGGATTTCCCTTTAGAATTGAATTTGTCAATATTGCTGAGAAGAAATTACAGCTACTTCAGTAAAGCTACCTGGAATAATGGAAGACATGAACATATTTATCCATATAAAGAGAGATTCCAATCAAAAGTTCAGAGTTTATGAGTGAGTTCCCAAGTATATTATTAAAGTAGAGATAAGTAACCCTGGTTGTGATTGTTTTTTGCCTTTAAATACAGTGAGGAGAAATTTGGTTTTTGCTCATTAAATACTTAACCCAGAAACTTTAGTTTACACAAACAGTCTCACTGCTGTGTGCCACAGACACCACACACATTTACACACAGCAGAGGGTTCCTTTGGCCTTGCTGCACTCTGGTTCTTATGGCCACTTGTACTGACTGAAAATTTGGGAGGCTACACTGTCAATTTCTTGTTCTCTAAAACACAATAAAATTGATGCCTCAATAATTCAACTCCTGATTGTAGCAGGGCTTTATGAATTTATAAAATATGAGCTAATTATTTTCAAATACATAATTTCCAAATATTTTCATATCCTTTCATTTTAGGCATTAACCCTTCAAATAGAAAAGTTGACCACGCAAGCAAATCAGAAGCGCAGAGCTCTGGATAATGAGCTTACAGAAACCATGACAGCTCAGGTTTGTGCTTAAGGTTCTCAGAGATCCCTTGTTTTTATGTGACATTTTTAACATCAGAAATCATGGGGGTGCATTCTTTTAAACAGATGGAACTTGACAGAGCAGCTGAAGATTTTCGCAGGGTTCATCAGGAAAGGCAAGAAGTCATCAGGCAGTGGGAAAATGCAATTCAACAGATGCAAAAAAGAGATCAGGAGATTGATCACTGTGCTTTGGTAAAACTGCTGTAACTGATCCATATCTGGGTTTGGGGTTTAGTGTGGGGTTTTTTGTTGTTTGATTTTTTTTTTTTTTAACATCAAAACTACAGTGTAATTTTCTGAGTAGCTAATGTTTTACTTAACCTTTCAAAATTCACAAATTTCACTGAATGGCTGTAAATCTGTCAGGTAAAGTAAGCATCACTAATGCTGGTAATTTTCCTGTTTATTTCATCTGTTTCAAGTCTACTTGAAGTTTTGCTTAGCTTTTTTTTTCCAAATTCAATCAATCAAGAATTATTTTATATTCCTAAAAGTTTATAATGTCTTTGTGGTTTTAAGTTATTGGAATATTTTGGAAGTTTCCAGTCCAAAACAATTGTAGTGTTTGGTGTGATGTATCCATGGAATAAAGTAATTTTAAGAATAACTGGGCTGCCTCAGGCAAATAGTAATCATAATAGGAATTGATCTTCTGGTTGTACCCTTTATTAATCTAACACATCTTAACTAATGCAAGCAAATCTAAAATGTTTTTAACCTGATAGCTAATTGCAGAGATAAAACAGGAGATCCGAAACAAAGAACTTTTGCTGAAAGAGAAGACTTCCTTTTTGGTAAATGAAACTGTTAATAATATGGAATATGAAAAGAAAATCTCTTCTGCTGAGCGGGAAGCAAACAACCTCCGAAAGGAGTACCAGACTCAGGATACTCGCAGAACTCAGCTGCAGGATGAGGTAAGGGTGACCAAAGAGTTCAGGAAAACAGACTGAAACTATAACTGAGGACCACATGGAGGAAACAGAGGAATAGCATTTCCTTTTCTCTGGTTTTATACTAGACTCCTAAAAATTCAACAAAATGTTGCTTTTCTCAGCCTACTCTGTTTATTGGGATCTGAACCCTCAACCTAATCCTGTCATTGAGAGTCATGAAAAGATTGGAATGTACTCTCTGTTGTGTATGTGTAAAATGGATGAATTTTCTCTTAAAGGATCTAACACTGTTAGATGCCTCAGGAGGCCTCTTTCCTTTAGCATACATAGACGTGTGTTGCATAAAGATGAGAGAAATCTCTTCCAGATTCCAAACAATTCCTGTCCTGTGCTCTCAGAAGTGTGTGTTGGTGGGCCTTGTAGTCAGGTTACAGTTCCTGGGGAGAACACCCAGTGCTTTCACATGGCTTTTTAGTGAAGAGGCAGTAGGACGGGGCTGCTGTGTGAACGAGCCATGCTTGATGCTGTCCATACTTACTCTGCACTTAAATCTGGGAATGAGCTGCACTGCTTAATTACTTAAATGCCTGTAGAAGTATTTATAAGTAGTAATTCAAGTTTCATGGCTCTGCTGAGAAGAGATACACTTGTGTTACCTGACTAAGTTTTTTCTGAACAAGAAAGTGGTAACACTGGGTTACTCAGCAAGCTTGGTGATTTTTGACAAACCCTGCATCTGCTGTTGCCTTAACTTTGGATAGCTTTTCTGTAGCAGGTGGTTCATAGACTGATCTCCTAATTAAACTGTAGGTAGCTGAAACAAGGTGTAGGCTATTAGATTACCCTATAATTCATGCAAGCTTGAGGGTTTGTAGAATTGGTCGGTTTTCATCTCAAGCTGTGAGATTCTTGCTTGAAGTTTTTCCACAATTAATATTCCATTATGGGATAATAGAACAGTCTCCCCTCATTAGAACATTTGTGGCATGCATGTGAGAAACAAGGAAAGAAGGAGGTAGTTTAGCCAACAACTTGTGACCTCTAAGAAACCTGCTATAAATGCCCTTGATCAGGTTTCTTCATCTGTGAAAGTGGAGACAATTATACTTGTGCTGTTAAGTGATACTGTGAAGATGAAAGAGCTACTTATTGTAAAGTATTCCCATCCTGTTTAATGAGTATATGCTGTCATGTATATTTTACCAAATTAAATATCTGTGTATTTTTGTCACAGTGATCTCTTAATCAAAATAATTTTATGTATCCAGCAAAGTTTGACATAGAAATGTTTATTAGATATATAAGGTAATCCATGTTCAATGAGAACCTCAGCAAAGTCAGCTGGGCACTATAAAACCGCAGTTCCACTCATACAGATGCTGTTGGACAAGAATTGCAGCCCACAGCACCTCCATAATTTGTTCTATGTTCTTAATTATTATTTTCTCCCAGTACTCATACTATGTAAATTACTCTCTTGAATTTACTAGCTGGGCAAGTTTATAGTGTCTCAGAATTTGCAGCACTCCTCATTTGGAGAGCACTGTTTAAAAGTAATGGAATACTTTCCAATAAATAGGAAAATATAATTTTAAATATCTTAATATGTACCAAAGTAAATAAGAGCTCAGTTGCTTGATTTTGTAATTTATTAGCTGCAGACTTTGAAAGCCATTGTGAACAAAACTGCTTCTGATCTAGAGTCTTTGAGAACACAAGTAACCAATCTGAAGAAAGAAATTCAAGGAAAAAAAGCCAGGTAAGAAACAGACCTTTAAAGATATAATTTGTAAGGATTAGTAATACAATCAAACTCTTGACATAGCAAAGAACCTTAAATAATGTTGATGACTGAAGCCTCTAACTTTCTGTTTACTTCATGTCCTGCATAGTTTTTCACACTGAGTAATTTAGCCAAATACTCCTGGTAATACTTGTTTTTAAAGGGTGTGAAAAAAAAATCAGGGCCTTGCTTATCGTAGGTTGAAGTTCAGACTGAGGCAACTGCTGAGCCAGATTTGCTGCCTCCTTTTGGCAGCATTGTCTATGCAACCTACATGTAACTTATGTATTTTTGTTTAGATTAAAACTTCTTAATGAAAAGAATGCAATTCTCTCTGATAAACTGAAGCTTGTGATTGAGGAGTCACTCAGTTCAGAAGAGAAAGCTTTGAGGTTTGAAGAAATACTGAAAGAAGAAGAGAAAAGTGTTGAGGTAAAAATGTTTCTTGTGGTTTCTATAAATGAGGAGTCATTTGTCGTTGCAAGCTTTGTATTTTAAAATGATCTCTTTAATTTTAGAATTTTCTACTAAAATGAAATGAAAGTATTAATATGACATGTAGCTGTTTCATCAAATACTGAAGTAATGTGCATGTAGATATGTCTGTGCTGAGAATACTATGGAGGAAAATAAATGATCCTACTAATTCAACCAATACTAATATAGGATTCTGATACCCATCAATAAGGTTGTTAAAAAGTGACAATCTTGTCAGGATGACTTTTCAGTAACACTGCGACCAAAAACTTCATGGCTCTAGTAAAACACCACCAAAATTTATAAACCTGCAAAGAGCTGTGATTTTGGCAAGCAGTTTGAAAAATATTTAGGAATCTTTTAATCAGATTTGGCTGGCTTGGTTTGCTCTTCATTTTTTAATTCTACTACATGATATTCTGACACATCTAACTTGTGGCCTATTAAATAATGACTGGCTCACTTTAGATTTAGTTTTTGTGAATAAAGATTTTGATCTGGGAAGTGGCATATACAAGCTATAATAAAGTGACTATTTTTTTAGCATGCCTCATAATACTTTTATAAAATTAAAAACCCACTTCTTAGGTTGGAAATTAAGTATAGGAATAAAAATTCATTATCATCTGATAAGCTGTAAAGGGCTTTTGAATATATGCAGTGTTGTAATGCAGTCTTCTGAACTTTCCTGCATTTCAGGAAATGCTTATACTTTTTTTGTCATTTTGCTACTAATTCTCTTCAAGTATTTTCACTACTTAACTTCTGACTTAACATGACAGAAATATTTGTTTACATTTTGCTGGACAACTGAGCATTGGATATGCTGAAGCTTTCACTGCTCTAGAATGAGCAGGTTAATTTAATGTGACAGCAGGTGTCCCACACAGCTGACAACAAAGCTGTATCTGTGCATCCATTGTATGCTCTTTTTTTTCCTTCCCTATTTTGTGTTTCCTGTAGCATGCATGTGAAATAATGCCTTGCAGTAGATTGAATGTTATTTTTCAAACTTTTTAACTCCAGAGGCATTAATCACACATTTTAAATATACTTTCGGAAACTAAAGACGGGATGTCTTGCCTTTATAGAGAGTTTCTTAAATTACAGGCCTTATTGTTTTGGCTCTTAAAGGGTGTGGAAAACAAGTTCAATTCAAGTTGGAATGGTGTAGCATTTCATTAAAATGAAAACCTCATTTGCTTCCCCTTAAGACAGTTTCCAGGGTGGCTAAAGCCTTAGCAGGGTTTCTTTACTCGTGTCTGTGGCGGATAACCTAAGATGACATTGAGCTTGGCAGCTCCACAGCTCCAGGGGAATATTTTAGCTAGGATGAACTGTTCTTGAACAATGTCTGTAATATATTAGTCAGAAGCCTCCCTTCCATCACCATTAGACACACATGGCTATTTGCTGCATCTGTTAATTTACTGTGAAGAGATATTTACAGGAACAATGTGGATGAAATGTCACTGTTTTGCTCTCTAGTTCTGTGGTACTTCTCCCTCTTCAATTTGTGGCAAAACATTGTTGCACAGTGAAGCTTATTGAATGTCTTATCTCTGTTAACAATCTCACTTAAAGGGAGAGCAACAATTTCTGTTAAATAAATTAATTTAGATATGCAATAAAGACATGAAGTGAAGGTCAAATCATGATCCAGTGTCAGTGGATGAATTCAGCATTGTCATTAGCTTCAGAAATACAGCTCAGCGTTTGCCACATGCTTAAAATCCAGTTTGCTTCCAGAAGAAAGTTCCTTTGTTAAGGCACAATGCAAAGCTCACTGACATGTGCTACTCCATAATAATTTCATATTAAACTTACACTTGCCTCTTACATCCTGAGTTTTGAATTTGGAATTGCACTAACAGCAAGTTCAACTACAAAAAAATTCTGTTGGATAGAATGAGCAGTGTGATTACAAACCCTTAGAGAAGGCATTAAATTCTTTCACCATTATTTAAGCCAGCGAGATGGTTACATACATATTAAATCAAGAATAAACACACTGGTAATCAGTGTAGAAAAGTGAGTTCTCAGGTGTTTTGCATATTAATTTAAATGCACATCTTCAAATTGTGAACCAAACTTCAGCTGAATGTAAATGAGTCCTTTGGAACAGGAAGGGGAAATCACATCACTTGATTTAGGATGTACCTCACAGGAAACTGCCTTGCTCAATGGCCTGAGCTTTGGAAGGTCTTTGGCTACTTGCATGGGAGAGGTGGAAGGAGGGAGGGAAAGAATAAAATTGTTTTCCTTATTAGGGTTATAAAAAGAAAATAATCTCAATTGTCATTGTTTTCATTCCATTTCAGGTTATCTGAAATGTTCAGCATTGTTTTTTATCCTACTAAAACCTCATTTCCTGCAATGATTTAGGTGTTCGAGGCCACTTACCTCTGAGAAAAGGAGGTGATTTTAGAAAGTGTAATTTTTCAGAATTATTCCACCTTAGATAAACACACATGTACATATATGTGCACACAGCATTACAAGATTTAATAAACCATTGAAAAGCTTTGTATTATATTTCTCAAATATTCACAGATGCTGGAGGCAGTAAGGAGGTTTTTTGAAAAGAATGACAGGAATTTAGTTTTCTGCATGGCTGAAAAGAGTAGCATTGCTATAACTGGGATAAAAAAGTCATGTAATTGTAGGGTAGGATTAGATTTTCAAAAAATGAATAAAAAAATTTACTTTATGTCAAATACTTTTTTTGCCAACCATTTTGAAGACTTACAGAATTTCATGGTCATATCAATGGATATAGTAATATTTTTTCTATATATGATTAATAAAAGCAAATAATTCTTCAGAAATCAATTCTGATGTGATTAATTACTTCTTTCTTCTACTTAATGATCAATTTGTCACCAGGAAAAAGAAAATGAAATGAGTAGGTTAAAGGACCTACTTTTCAAGAAGGCTCAGGAGTTAAACAGGCAGAGGGATAAGGAGAAGATTGTTCTGGCAGAAATTGAGGGAGGTCAAAAATCACTTAAAAAGCTCAGGAGTCGACTGCACAAACTTGATGCAGATCTGTTAAAGCAACAAGGATTAATATACGACCAGGTAAAACATTAATGTGATTGTTTCTTGAGTCTACTGATAGCACATTTCTTGAATTCTGTAATCTTTAACGCTTTTCCATTTTGGAAATGTTATGCAGTATCATTGGAAATCTGCATTTATTTCTGTTTCTAGATGTACAGATAAAACTGAAATTACTGGAACTTGCCAAAGCATCGCCTACATTTGCACTTGTGTGTTTCATTATTTTTTTGGATCTGCTGCTTTTCCCTCTAATTCCTAAAATCCATTCTTTACTTTGATCCCTCTGAACCACAGACACCTCAGGGTATATTTTTAAAGCAATACAAGAGGTACACGCCAAAATCCTGTTATTTACTAATTGGATTATGTGCATATTTCTTTCGCACCACTTTGAAAATTTGCTCTTTTCTATCAGCATCCACTGGTAGCAACAAGATGGCAACTCCACTGTAAGCCTCCCTACAGCAGCCTGTCCTGAGTCTCTTCTAGAAGATTACCCCAAACCTTCACTGCTCATCAGTCATCTAAGATATTTTGCTAATGAGGTCTATAAGCCAGAGACTATTATAAAAACAATAGCTTAATTGGGTGACTGTCCTAAAGCCAACATTTAGATCCAAGTTTTTTGCTTATCTCAGACTATTAATTCTCTTAAAATTTATTTTAACAGGATTTTTATATTCAGCAAATACAGAGACGGCTGTCACGGTTAGAAGGGGAGGTTAATTCAGATGAAAAACAAGTTTTGGAAGGAAAAGTTGCTGAACTTAAGAAAACTTTAGAAGAAAAGAAAAAGACATATGATGTTCTACAGTCAATGTGCAGGAAACTTCAGGTAACTTCCTTAGAACATCATTTTGACTGTGTATCATTTAGAAACCTCAGTGAATTAAGTAGATTGGGTCTTAGTAATTAAGAAAGTGGTATTAGACTAAAGGGTATCTGAACTTTGTGTAACCCATGTGGAAAACTTCATATATTCCCAATAGCTTCCAGAAAAATACATTATTACTGCCCAAGTGAGACACCTTAGCATGAAGACAAGCATTAAATGTTGGAAAGACAAGCTGAGCTTTCATCAAGATGTGACTGACTGCTTGCAAATGTCTGAGTTTATCATTTGGCCCATGCAGAAATAGGAGAATGCTATTTTGTGAAGCTATTACTTTTATATTTTTCATAAATTAAAAAGTACAGTTGCATTTAAAGTTGTCCAAAGACCCCATGCAGCACTCTGCAGGAGGACATGCCATGCAGTTTGCAGAGAAGCATACGGACACCTCATGATGATGGTTCCTGGTTCCAGGACTTAAATACATCTAATTTAAAATTAACTGGTAGCTTTTGTTGCAATTTACATTCACTGAAATAAGTTCAATATAACTTATATTGAAACAGAATGATGCCCAAATCACCAAGAGAACAATTGATAAGACAAGAGAAGCAGCAAGTGGTTTGACAGTGAAGGTAGAAGAACTAACTCTTTTCATTGAGAGATCGCTTCAGGAGTTAAAAAAAGCAAAACACATTAAGCAGGTACAGTATTATTATACAACTTTACTAATACAGGACACTTTTGTTTGTTTGGGGTGTCATCTGCCTTCCACAGTGCTACATCATTATATTCATAAGAACCCTTTCTGTAGTTTTCTAATGGACACTTCCTTCCCAAACTTTGAAGTCACCTTCACCACTTCTATCTTACTAGGCAAAGTGTTGCTTCTCCTCTCTATACAGCATAAAGTTTGATGAAGTATCAATTTAATCCCACAGTAGCTATACCACAATATGCACCAGGTAAATGGATGTTGGGGTTTTTATCCCTGAGAAATAATTACCTTTAAAATAGAAAATATATTTACTGTTCAAGGATGTCTTTACATAACACTGAGTTTTTACTCTCAATCTGTGATGCCTACTAATAAGTTTGGCACAGTTTTGTTATTAAACTGTAAGCATATCTTTCTAATAGATGGTTTGAATCAATTTATATTCCAGTTTAAGGAATTAGAAACAAAGTGTAAATCCTTTCCCCACATTTTGATAAGCAGAAGAATACAGTTCCCACTCCTCCAATTATTGCAGAATTTTTTTCTGCAGTAAACTTTATCCTTCCTAAAGGAAGCACCAACATAGTAGAGAAAAGCAGAGTCTAAGCAGCAGGGGAAGGAGTTTTGCCTTTGACTTAACTAGTGCACTTCCTCTTCAACGAAAACTCTTTCCCTAAACATGGAACTTTTCTTTGGGGATGAAATTCAGGGGAGCAAAAGAAGCTGATGACTTAAAAGTACTCAGATAAAAATTGGTCGAGTTTGGGATGGTAAGAGATTTTAATAGAATGATTTAAAGTATTTGCATGCTAATGACGTTCACCGCTTGCTGCTTTTCATAAGCCTTGGTATATACAAAATTTGCTCATGTAACATGATTTGCAGGCCTACAGAATCTAGAATATATTCCAAGACATTTTTAATGGTTCAAGTGAGATATTAACTTCTCCAGAAAGCTCCTTGTAAGGTCTCTTGTTTTATTTGAAACCACCTAAACTGACAAAGTTGTAGAAGGAAAAGTCTAATAACCTAAAACTCAGCCTGAATTAGAAAGTTTGATGAATTTGTATAAAACCATTCAGGAAACAATCTACCCCTGTCACACTCACCATGTTAAACTGTTGACAAATGAGGAAATGACAACATTTTTAAATGCAGAGCAAAATGAGTCTGACAGTGTATAAACATTAAAGGTAAAATAATGAATAAATATTAACTTACTAAATTATTAATAAGCTTAATGAAAACAATTATCTTATTTTGATACCATTTGGCACTTATTAGGAGATGATGGTAGAAGATAATCTCTTAAAGCTAGAACTGAAGCGCCTTCAAAATACTCTGTGTAATAAAGCA
Source organism: Platysteira castanea (assembly GCA_013397175.1). Taxonomy (NCBI): domain Eukaryota; kingdom Metazoa; phylum Chordata; class Aves; order Passeriformes; genus Platysteira; species Platysteira castanea. The sequence goes on along the minus strand of VYXC01002534.1, from coordinate 761,535 downwards.
GAGAAAGTTCTAACACTGGAAAAACAACAGTTGGAGTTAAAGAGAGCCATAGCAGAAAGAACTGAGGAAATCAGGATCCAGAAGGCAATGCTGGATTCCCAGATCAGACTGTTGGATCAGGAACGGCATCGCCTGAGGTAACTGTTTCTATGGAAATTAAACTTGTTGCTTTGACTGAGTACATTTCTTATGGGGACTTACTAAAAAGAGAAGCATTTTACCCAGCTTCACCATTAGAGAAACTGAATATTAAATAAATCTTGCTCAGTTATCTACCAAGACAGCTGAGACCAGCAAGAGGTCCCTTCTGTGACGCCCCTAGGCTGCAGCTTTAACCCCTTGGTGAACAGGAGATTGGTGGCCTTGCTGTGAGTGAGGATCCTCAGCAGAACTGAGAAGAAGCCTCAGTCAGACATCTTTTTACAGTAAACACTGTGTGTGTGACTGCCTTTTTCAAATTAATCTGGACATATGAAACCATGTGTCTGGAGGTATGCCAAAGTATATGAAATGGAAATGTTGCTTTTAAAAAGGGTTTACTCTCAGCTGCTTGATAAAACTGTAATTTCTTTGATTCAAACAGTACGACTGGTTTGTTTTGTGGTGTGTTTTGTTTGGTTGGGCTTTTTCTTCTTTTTAACTAATGAGCTTTCCCATTATGTATCCTATGTAACAAATTAAGTCTTATGAATAACATACACACCCCCTTATAAAGCAACGACATAGAAATAATGTTTCCCTCCTGTAATAATCAGTGCAAAGTATCTGGGATGGTTTTAGCCCTGAAATCCCAGTGTCTAGGTTCAGCCAAAAGTGAACACCAGCAGCTAAACTGCCCTGCTGACCACAGCCCACACAATAGGAATTAGTGTGATTTAGTGTGCTTGAGGCTTCACTGCTCACTGAGAGCACAGACTGTGGCCTTCTTCTTTTGGTATCACCCAGCTACTGGATACTTCCTCAGAGTCTGATTTGGGGCTCACACTCATCCAGCACTGGGAATGGTAAGGTACCATCAGCAGGGGGCAACTGGGGCAGCTCTGGGAGTGAAATGCCAAACCTGTAAATCTGGGGAAGGACTGTGGCACAGCCTCCCAGGATGCAGCGATCTGGTATGTGAGAACAGATTTGGCTCCATTAAGAACTGCAAAAGGCACGTAGGTAACCAGAACAAGGGGTGTTTGTGGCTGGGAGAACACAGAAAGCAACCAAGACCAGTAGCAGCACAGTTCCTGGTACAGGCTGCTGGAATAACAGGAATTTAAACTGCTGCAGCAAGAGCTGCCCACAAAACACTACCAAACATTTTCTCAACCCATTTATTTTCTCCCCAAACAAATCAGTGCTGAATTTCAAGAACGCCTATGGAAAATTGATAGACTGAAATGCAGATATGAAATGTTTACTCTTTCCATGCCACCTGAAGGAGAGGAGATGAAAAGTCAGGCCTACTATGTAATTAAGGTACTTTATCAACATAATTCATTGTAATTCAATTATTTAAGCTATAGATTTCCCTGGGCTCTAAGACAACCTTCTTGCCTACTGCCTACTTTGAGTCTAAATACCCTGGTTCTTGAACAAGAATCTGTTAGTTTTGATCTCCACAAATTCGCTGATTTCCTGTTAAAGCCACACACTTTTAGCTGTGAGCTTTGCTCTGAAGTTCATATTTTTCTTATTCTTAAATGTTAAATTTCTTAATGATGGTATTTGTGCTACTATGAGATCCAGGACAGCAGAAGACCCTCCACAGAAGCCATGTGGCCACATAAAATACCCTCTGCACCTATGGAGGTTTTTCATCACATCCGATCTTCCAAGGGGCTATGGAAAATACTTCAGCTGCTGGCTGTTTCTTAAATCTGCTGTTCAGATCAATGAGGAGCTACAAGTGACTAATTCCCAAACGGGATGACTTCTAACAGTCTCTCAGTGGTTATATAATGTACAATCTCCAATCTTGGATTGTGCGGGTGAAGGGAGCAGAGGTGAAGCATGAGCTGTAGTTCACATCAGCAGTGCAAGGCACAGAGACTGCTCTGTGCAGGGTGCAGATGCTGCTGGGCAGGACTAAGTGAGCTTAGGCAGAGAAGCAGATACCTGTAATAAAATACATGTGAATGGAACACCTCAGAGAACTTCAGTACTGTAAATAACTCCTCCTTCCAGTTCCCTAGTCATCCAAATCTCAGTTCAAGTGGTTTTAACACCTAAATATTGCTGTATAATAAATATTTTCTATATAATTATCATAATACTTTCAGTATGTCTGCAGTCACCTAAAATACTGGTTTTGCTTTCAGGCTGCACAGGAAAAGGAAGCACTTCAACAAGAAGGTGATGATTTGGATGCAAAGATCTGCAAAGCTGAAAAAGAAATCATGGCTATGGAAAACAGCTTATGTGTACTTAAAAACTGGAACAGAAACTACAAAAACTCTGTCTCAGGGGCTGCCTTGAAAAGTATGTGAAATAGAAATTAGACAGAAAGTAGAACTTAATTCTAAATAATACTTATTATTTAACTTTTGTGACCTCTGCTGGCTCTGGAACCAGTAGTTCTTAAACCATTCTCCCTCATGAAGCCAGTTACTTTTTCACAGTGTATTGGAATTAGTAGGAGAGTATTTAAAAACCCCTCAAACCTTGAAGCTCTGAAATACTGCCAACACCAATATAGTAATACTCTGAGATGCAGTTACTTTGAAGTGTAAAGTATTGTTTTCAAGTGAAAATTTAGTTGTATACACGGCAATAATGCTGCCTCATTGTTTGGGATCACAGGTGAGGAACTTGAAGAAAAATCGAAACTAGAAAAGGATAAAAGGGATGCTGATGAAAAATACAGATACAAACAAAGAAAGATCAAGGAACTTCAGGAAAATCTCCAGGTAAAATACAAGTAAAGTTCCAGTCAGACAAGACTGCAGGATATAGCTAAATCCATGCAAGTCATCCTAGAGGAATAATAAGAAACTGTGGTACAATTTTTTTTCTGCTCTTTTCTTAGATGATTTTTAGAAGGCTCTACCTCCCTTTTCAAAAAGTGAGTGCTTATTTGAATTTTCTTGAATAACACCAAAACTTTAGGTGTTTAGTCACATACAACTAGAAGTTTCAGAATCCCACATGCACTGACAGCTGCTGTTCTGGCAGCCACTAAAGCAGCTGTGCTCATGTGCAGCACACAGCACCACTGTACCATCCTGTGCAGCACTGCAGATTAAAATCCACACAGGATTTTTCTGAAATAATACAAATTTCTAAAATAATATAAAACCTGAAACTGAACAGATTCAGTTTTATTAGTATTGAGCGTGCCTCAGTTAAACAGGATTAATTTAGCTGACTTGTCATTTAGCAGGCTGAGCACTAAATGCAGGCCAACAAGAGTTTGTGTTCAGGCTCCACAGCAAGGACTCACTCATGGTTCCCCTGGTTATCAAAAAGCGACTTGGACCTTAAGAAAGAGCAACACAATTCTGATGTGTGACATTTCAGCTATAATATTATTAGGCAGAAGAAAGCAAAGGCACATGGTCATATTCCATATGATTGTTCTATGCCCTTACTCACTGCCTAGAGTCAACAATCATTCCTATTGCTTATTCTACCACCACAGGACATAGCTCTTATTTCAGAGATGTTATTTCTTTAGGTAAAGAAAAGGGACGCAGATCTTCATCAGGGAATAAGTCCTGGGATATAATGAGGTGTTACAGCAAACCCATTCCTGCCTTTAATTCTCTTTTAAATTTTATTTATTTATTTATTTAAAAAGCCAGCTGCCCTTATGGAGCTGATTTTATTCATTCCAGTCAAAGGAATGAATTTTCCTACAGGAAACCATGTCAGGGGTTTTTTAGGATAGCTTGCACTGGTAAGTTGGTAGGGTGCTACGTAAATAATTTGTAGCCACTATGAGATACATCTTAAGATACACCTGTAACTTCAGTAACAGTACCTTTAACAGAGATGTACATTACCGGGAAGTTGCTTTGTCCAGGTCTGTATCCACCAAACAGTTGGACTGACAGAAAGTTTCAAGTTAACATTAGCACTAATTGCTTGAGCTACATTTAGAAACAAGCAGTAATGACAAGAGAGCCTTCCACAAATACAAAAAGTGAAAGGATACTAAACCTACTTTATAAACTTATACTACCGTTCAAATTAATTTACAGAGCATGCAACAACACTTTGATATAGTGCAGAACCAGCAGGCCCTCTTCGAAGAGCAAAAGAAGGAAAAACAAGCTCTTGTTTTGCAGCTGAAGAAAGACATTGAAGAACAGAAGCGAAAAATAGAAAGGGTTATAAAACAGGTTTGTGTGTTTATTGATGAGAACTTCTAACTTTATAGTGATACAGGGTGGGTTAAAGTCTGTGGGTTAAACTTAGTAGGTGTCTGAAAATGTGTTGTATTTTCATAAGAACAATGCTTTAAAAATATTGGTGTTAAGTGTTCCAGACTATCCAGAGAAATTCAGTCTCAGAGTGGAACAGGAACACTGGAAGAGAAAGACATTCATCTTCGTGAACTGAAAGGCTTCAAAAGAACTGTCAACCAAGTGATAGCTGATGTTCTAGAAGCAAATCCTGGTTTAACTGCAGCCTTTCAAATGTACTTTGACAAGGTGAGCTTTCCAGTTAACTGCCACCAAAATCCTGAGTGAGAGCTCCAGCCTTTTACTGAGTGTCTTTCAAGGACAACTCACAATATGGTAAAACAGGAAAGTGTTCACCTGCTTTCAACATCTCCTCAAATGCCAAGCCCTATAAATGCTCCTGATATCCCAATCCTGTTATACAACCATTAGGTCAACTTGTTTTTTCTTTCCAAATTTTCTAGTTCAATTTAGAGCTTCCTACAGCTGCTTCTCCTGGTGGTAGTCAAACTTCTCAGTCCCCACAGCACTCACTACCTCCTACCAGGTAAGTTGTAACACACTTGGATTGCTTTGAAGTTTTTTTAAGATCACATTTAACCCAACAAAATTAGTCCCTAACTGAAAGAATTCCTCACCCTTGAAGGTCTTCTCAGTTGTCTCTACTTGCTGAAGACTCTATAAAACTTTCTCCTTCCTCTGTCCTTTAAGTTCACTACATTTTTCTTGCACATGAGGAAGTTTACTTCAGCATCCATCACAGTTTAGAAGCCTCAGTAATTACAGAATAATTAAATATACTTTTGTTTACTATGCCTTAATTAAAAAAAGTGGCTTGATATTATAAAAGCACAATTTTGAGCCACATTTTACACGTGGTAGTGTGAACACCCCTTCCTAATTAAATAGTGAAGATATTGATGCTTTTACTGGTACCTTCTTCCCTTGTTCAAGGTATGCTCAAATAAGAGCATGTACCATGCTGACCCAGTTATGATCCAACATTCCCAGGGGTTACTGAAGCCATTTAGTGGTGATGACTACAGAGATGTTTTATGGGGGTTTCCCCTGGAATGAACATGGCTACTGGGTGGCTTCGTTGTGAGCCACCCTTGTCAGCTCTGTTTTAGATGCAGGGATTTCTGTATCCTAATTATTAAATTTTTTTCTTTCAGATTCCCCAGTAGAAAAAGTTCAGCCTTTAGTCAGGGTTCATCAGCCAAAGTTGTGGAGCTGACCTTGCCTATCCCCACCCCTGAGGAAGCAGCAGCTCTTGGCTCAAAGGCACCCAGCAGAAGCAGCACCTCCAGGATTTCTAAACGCAGGAAGTCTTAAGTCGTTTTTTGAAGGCCACACTAGTTGAGATTTCTGAATTTCTGCAACTAACTTGTATCCATGGAGTTTCCTGGAAAATTTGCAGCTGAAGTACAATTGTCACTGTGTGGTTCTGCCACCCACCTTTGCAGATCTCCCTGTAAACCGTGTAACCTTTTCTTCAGCAATGCAAGTTCTCCCTCCAAGCGCTTGTAAAGCAAATCCCCACCAAAGCTCAAACCAAGGGTTCACACTTGAGCTTACCTAGACAATACACACTGTTGTAAAACTTGCTCTTCTACTTCAAGTTGGGTTTTTTGGTTTTTTTTTTACATTTCTCTCGGAGAACATGCAATACACTTGCCTTCACAGACAAGGCAGGATTCCATGGAGTAGACAGCACATGTAACAGTGCACCAGGATGAAACGTCCCAGCAACATTCACAAAAACCCAGACACAAAAAACTAAGAAAAATTAAGAAAATTTAATGATCAAATGGGCTATGTACATTGATGGCACATGACTTCATTCTGTTATCCCTTTTCTATAGCTGGAATTTAAGTTTGAAAGAATATCAACAGTCAATAGTACCCCAGGGACAAGAAAAACCAAGGCCATCTGTTGTTAAAGTGCGTATTTGATGTGAGCACAGCTAACTACACCCAGAGGTATCAAGGGATTTCAGCCCATCAGAAAGAATATTGTACAGGAACACCCCAAATTAAGAGCACAGGAAACTCGTATCTTAAATAATAACTGATATTTTATGTAAAATATTCTTCCATCTCTTTCCATCATATGATCTTTTAGAATTCTTTGACATTCTGAAATACAGAAAAAATTCTGCCTTTCTCTCACTCTTTGTATTTCCTCACAAGATACTAAGTTAAAAGTTCACATAGCTACACTCATCCAAGTAGTGTATTCTCAAGTACTTCACTGTTTCTTCTGCTTACTTCCTTTTTCCCTCTCAAACTCAGCTATCTGATTGAATATGTTCACTAAATTTTGAGGCAGGTTTCTTTTAACACCACTTTCTGTTTGTTCTGTACCATTTAAAGACATTTCTTCATCTGGTTCCTTTGTTTTATCAGTCTCTTCATAACTTCTTTTTCTATTCTTAGACTCACTTTCATTTTTATGGTGCCTGTCACTATCATAACCTTTGTCCCCTTCATGTGAGCAGCTGCTAGAAAATGACCTGTACTTCCCCCCTGACCTGCCAGAATAGTCAGACCCTGGGGACGTGTAGTACCTGTCTTGACCTGAGCCATGTCTCTTAAACTGCTCTCTTCTCCACTCTCCATCCCTTTCAAATCTCCTGTAATAATGCATCCTGGGTTTATAATCTGACTTATGATACGAACCTGAAGAACCCCTCCAACTGGAGAAAAATCTCTCTGGTTTACCATATTTTTCAGTTTTGCTATGACTTGGCTGATTTCTGGAGCTACTGTAAGAATCTCTTGAATCTTCAGACCTACCTCCAAAAGTGTCTTCATCATCACCTGAAGTCCTCGAGAAAGAATAGTGTCTGTCTTTCTCTTTTACCTCCATTTTTGGGCACTCTATGCTGTCCTGCCTTTCCAGCAGCTTTTCCACTTCAAAACTTTGGTTAAGAAAGGAAGCAGAGGTATCAGCTGGAGGGGAATACCACTCCTCTTTCCTATTCTGATCTTTATAATGGGAAGAAGCTCTAGATGAGCTTTTTTTGGAGCTGTGAGCAGACTCAGATCTATGCCGACGCTTTTTCCTACGTTTCTTGTGATCAGAGGAAGAGGAGGAAGAAGAAACTGATACATCTGATGATGAATTGCTTGATGAGGAGGAGGAGGAGGATGATGAAGAAGAAGAAGAGGAGGAGGAGGAAGTCGATACTTTCCTTTTCTTCTTCAACCTAAAAAAATAATTAACCTATGAGATAACCTTCAGTGTCAGGCAAAAACTACACATAGAAAGCAAATCTGCACACCTCAGCTTGGACTGTAAGGTGGGAACAGAAACTGAGCCTGACTGGCAAGACCATTTCAAATGTCATTTCTTGATCAAAAAATTAAGATTAAATCCACTGAACATTTTGTAATAAAAGCCATCTTTCCCAGTTTCACATGGCATTACACTTTGCAAAGACGTCACATTGCAAAGTATTCCTTAACCAACTCCTCTTCCACACACATCTCCATTAAAGGTTATATGCACTAAAGCACACCATGCACAAAAACATTCTGAAGGAAAAGCAGCTTACCCAGGGAGAGGTTCTCCCCAGCTTACTGTTTGTTGAGATGGACTGCTCACAGTCTCATCTGCACTTATTGCCATACAACCAGTACACTGAATGTAACAGTTACCTTTTTTCTTCTTTTAACAGCTTACGCAATTTTTCTGCACTTGTTTCTATTTTCTTTGCTTTCTGTCTCTCTTCTTTGGCAGCTTGTTTCTCCCTCATTTCCAAAGATTTCTTTTTTGAACCCAAGCATCATAAAAAAGATTACATTAGTAGTGTTAACACAGGTATTTCCCCCCATTCAACCCCATCCAAATGCATACACCAGGAATGTTTTACCAGGATTCCCAGACCAAAAATTAATATTGTTCAGGAATTTGGTATTGGCCATTTTGACAGTCAGGTTTAAATTTAAGGACCATATTGCAGTTTTTATTCCATTTACAATATATTTGACCAGTCATTGCAGTGGTACCCATGATCCAGCACACCAGGAAGCGTGGAGCCCAGAAGTTGTAGATAGAATACGCAAAAAATCCCCGATATTACCAACATGTAGAAAAATAAGGAAAAAACCCCCAAACAACCGAAACAGAGAGGACAGTTTGAGGGAAAGTGTCATCATTATTGTAGTTTACAAGAAAAACATGGCAGAACCCAGTTGAAGATGAATTCAAGTTGGCCATGTTTGAATACAAACCGTTTTGTAACAATTTCACAGAGCAGTTTGATGCATAGTTTACGTGAGAAATCAAGTTCCAGGGGTTTGGTGGTGATGAGCAGCACCAGACGGCAGACACAGCAACAACAGTTCCGTTCAGAGGAAAATGCATTGGAGAAAAACACATAATCAGTATTACAGGAAAACACACTGCAGAGTTGTTTCAGCCATTCTACACAGCAGGGACAGTATCAGACTTATGTACTAAGTTACAGGTAAATGCAGGAGAGCATCTAAGCAGATAAATAATCCTTAAACTACTTAAGTCCATAAGAGATCAGACTTCTGCCACTTACAGCCCTACAGAGTAGCTCTATTCAGATTGAGCAGAAAGTCTGACTATAGTTTTGAAAACTCAGCATCTGTCTAAACAGCTATAATAATGGAAGCCCCTCACTGCAGCCAAGGCCATGCATAGCAACAAACAACAGCTGTCATGTTCTTTGCTGCACCAATGACTGCAGGAGAATGTCAAAGGAATAACATTTATCTCCTACTTGCTGAAAATATTCTTCACCATTTTAACTGACACCTCTTTCTAAAGCAGCCAAATGCAGGTACTGCCCAAATAACATACACCTCTTTATCTCTGGTGTGGTTCAGTTTTATCAAGATTGTCCTATCTCCTCTTCCCCCTTGTTTCCACACATCCTGTCAGCATTATGGCTCCACCAACTGAAGAACAGCTGACTAAGGCCATCTACCCCAGCCTGTGTACATCCTCACATGCAGAAGCACAGAACAACACAAGCCTGTTCCTCAGTGCTCTATTTTACTCTTTGACCCACTCTGGAAGACAACACAAGCAAAGGAGGTAAATAAAAGGGAAAAGATGACAACTCAGATTAAGCACAGAGACCCAGCAGGCTCACCTGGGAAACATGCTGCGTGCAAGGGAAGAGAGAAAAAAACCACCAGACAGCAGAGGAGAAAGCTGAGATATTCAAACTGTCTGCCCGCCCACCCTCCACCTCCTGCTGTTTTCCTTCAAATTACCTTTCAATTTCCCTCTCATGTGAGCTCCCTGTGCCTCAGCTTTGCCTGCTGTTACCCTATCTTTCTGTAATTACCCAAGGACTAAGGGTCTGGCCAGACTATGGTAACGATGTTTATTTGGCTTGTGGAAGTGTTTTACACTTTGAACATTTGTATTCACAGAATGTTTTACGTTAACCTCATTAATAATGCTGTGTGATGAGATATTTTTATCCCTGCTTTTCTCTTTCCCTGTCTCCACTGTCTGGCATTTCATTACTATCCCAAAACAGTGGAGCCCCCAAGAGGTACCTTTCTTCTGGTAGGTACAGCCATAATGCTCACTAGAGAAGATTTACTGTGGAGTAGGGAAGCAGAGAATAAGACAAACCATCAAATTAACCCCTCCCTGTTCAAAGGATTTAATACGACTTTTGATGTTCATTTATTGTCACTGAGAGCACCATATGAAAAGAAAGTAAAGAATCACCTGCATGTGCTTACGGAGTTTTGTTAAGGCCTCTTCTGCTTCCTGAAAAGTCTCATCCAAGCTTAAGGCTTTTTTATAATAACTTTCAGCATTTAGCAGTTTCTCTTCCTCTTCTAACCTAAAAGTCAAGTGATAATTCATATACAGTTAGGACACAGATTTTGACAGCTTTTTCTTATTCTAGGGATTTCTTATTTGCAAGTATTTCTTATTTGCACTGCGACACTACCACTGCATCCCTCGGAGACCCCCTCTATCACCTCAGCTCACCTCACTAACCACACAAATCAGTATTTCTGACTTTATCATCTCCTAATCCTGATCTGTAACACTATTCTTTGAAATGTCAATTCCAGTTTCAAAAATACTCCCTCTTCTTAACACAGGGCTTAAAAGAAACCTATTCCTTGCATATTCAAAATTAAAATTCTGCATTAGAGTGCACCAATATTTCAGCAGAGTAATGGAACAACATTTTGTTCCAAAACATAAAAAAGAAAAACAAAACAACCAATCGTCAATCTTTTGGAATATATTCAAATAATTCACAGGACTTTATGCAAGCCTGGTATCCTACCAGTGAAAGGGTATCAAGGATTAAAAAGGATATCGAGGATTAAACCTCAAATATTTTGCCAGGATTTTAACTGAGACAGAGTTAAAAGTGTACTGAGACAGAGGACAAAGTGTAAACTAATTACACAAGGAGGGATATTTCCAAGGACTTTTTTTTTTCTTTAAATATATAGCCAGGAGGGAAAAACGCCACTCTGTGTCCTCACTAGAATGGTATTAAAAAAAATATTATGAGAAAACTTGTTAACAACCAACCAAACCCACAAGCCCAACACTTACTGCCCGCCTCTTTCCACAAGGGTCTGACACAGGTATTTCCTCGCATTTCTGTGGGTAGGACAATTTTCTAAAGCAATTTCAAAATCCCCTATGGCTTTGTTCAGACTTCCTTTTGTTGCATACCTAAAACAACAAAAAGTTGCACGTGAAACAGTGATGTTTCTCTTTCACAAAGTGGAATAAACAATGAAACAAGCAGACTTACAGAGCTCCACGTGCTACCAAAGCTTCAACATTTTGTGGATCAATTTCCAAAGCCTTGTTGTACTCATTCATGGCTTCCACATGGCGCCCAACCTTAAAATAATCCACCCCAGCCTTCACACTGGAGAAAAAATATTTAGAAAATAGTATTAACAGTTAGTCTATGCAGATTGTTCTGTTACTCACAAATTATGATTCCAAACAAGGGACAGGTAATAATAACCCAACCTTGTTATTGTGTACTTCACAGTGGCATTTCAATTAGGTGATATTGACCTAATTCCACAAAAATGTATTGTCTTTAATCCAAAATCTTAAGGCACTCGAGAGCATTTCTGCAGATAGTGCTACTATATCACATTGATTTTCATTTACGGAATTATTGTTTAAGCAATTTTCTGCACAAACTTATGAGTGACCTACCACCATTAACCTTGAACAGGCTTAATTATGTCCAAAGCTAAAAATCCCCATTAGAGCGATGGCAGAAGATGACATAGGCAGATGGTACACACTGAAACCAGCTCATCTCAAACAAATATCCTGAGGTTTTACATTTCATATTACCTGAACATTTCTTGCATATTTTCCAAGAGATTAACTTATTAGAAGAGAATTGATATGAGCTGATTTTCAGGACACTTCATAACAGACTTTTTTTTAAATTTAAAATTTAATTTAACATTATAAGCAACCTTTTCTGCAATTAATCAATGTTGCAAATACACTGCATAGTGTAAAAGCAAAAGTAAATACCCAGGGCTGCTGTCCCATTTAATTTTTCAAAGACAGCAAGTGCACTGTTACATCTACAGTTTGAGGCTTAAATGACTTTACAAGTATGAGGTCATTCAACACTCAATTATAAAACAGAAAATTGTGTACTCAGTGTTATGACAAATCTTGCTCTCAACTCTAGAATGGGTCAAGATATTATAAATATCCTAAGAACATCTCCCTTAAACCTGACACATATTTTGGAACTGAATCTCAGGACTTTGTCTGTCACATTCCCACTTGGCAGATAGGTTTACTTTCAGTAAGATCCTGGTTACATCACTACACATGCAGTGGAAACACAGTTTGAATGCATGTTTCCTTTGAAGAAATACAATCTGTAACCCAATCTAACCTAGGCACAAGCTCTGACAAGAAGAAGTATCACGTACCACTTCAAGGCCCAAGATGCAGACTGCTTTTTCCTCAAGGCAGGAGCAAAATCTTCTTCATTAAAATTTTTACTTTAAGGAACAAACAAATAAAAGCATCAAGCTGGCTTTCTGAGCCTACAAAGTTAAGCCTACAGTATGAAGCGCAGTTGAAATAAGCTGAAATATTATTTGTCCATGCCATACTGCTCTCCCTCAGTCAGGTCTGTACTTTCATACTTCTGAAACCAGTTTTCCCCAAACCATTCTAGAAGTATTTGAACTGAACCAGAACAACTGCAGTACATTTAACAAAAACTACAAAGTCCACACCTGCTTTGGGCTTAATATATGTAGGGCTCACAACATCAATTATTGCATATATTTAACTCTAATTTACAAAAGGGGTCAAACCTGTAACTAAAATAAACACTGTGAATAAACATCCGTCAGAAGACATTAAAACCTAAACATCCTGCATTTCAATCCACAGATGCTGATGAGCTACGTGATATATTCCTTAAGTATCTGATATCAAACATTGTGTGTGCTTATTCAGAGCAACAGGATTTCAAACGCAAATTTCTTACTCTAGACGAGTTTGCTTTTAAATATTTAAGGACACGTATGCTGCAGTCATGCAAGTCAAAATGTAAAAGGTTTAAGTATAAGTGGTCTAGGACTCCCATTCACAAGTCTATTTCAATGGATTAGAATAATCTCCACAGAGCTACAGAAGAGGAACAACGTAAAAATCACTTACATTTGAAGACTTCTCAGCAAAGACGGTGGATTTGACTCACTAAGTCCCAGTTTTTCTGCTAAATATTCAACTAATGATGGATTAGCGAATCCTGGGGAACGATGCAAAACCTCTTCAAATGTCTCTCCTGTGTTGGCAACTTCCAAGCTTCGCCTTAAAAACAGCACCCATGCACACAAATGAGATCTCAGGCTCCATACCTTATTTCATCATCCTTATGTTTAGAATAAAAATGTCTATATGGTATCTTTATTACTGCTCACAAACTGTTCTCCTCTACAGGCATGTATTTTCCTGTTATTTACTTACCTTTATGTCCTTTACCCCAAATGGGCTTCTGAAACCTATTTAGGCACCCACCCCGGTATCTCCAAGACATAAAAAGACATAAATATTACAAAAATAGGTGTGTCTCCATCTTCTAAGTGGAATTTTAAAATGCTAAGAATTCCTATTCCAGTCTCTCAAGGTTTTGGGTCTTTTTATTTGTTTATCAACACAGTCCAAAAGCAACAGATATCTCTCTGCCTTTTGCTTTCCTTATATTTTTGGAAAGAAACTAAAAAGCCAACCACACCTACATAGCCAAACACAAGTATGCTAAAGAGAAGAAAACAAGGAGGATGTGATCATCCAATTAAATCAGAAACCCTACTGACGAGTTTAAGGGACAGCCAGCCTGTCAGAGATGCTCTTCAGACACCCTGACTGCCCTCAGCAAGTGCAGCCAAGCAGCACATCCTTACTTATAATGCAGTGGGAAGTCCTCAGAGGTGATCACACCCAGTTTTGTGCTGGAAAGGTTGGGTGGAAGAGCCGAGCTGTAAAGCGACACCGCGAGCTTCTCGTGGTAACGGTCGACATCCTTGAGCGCGGCTGCAGAAATAGTAAAGGGTAGGATAAAATTACAGAAATGGCTCAAACCCTAAACAAACCAGTTCCTGTCAACTTCTACAGCTACTCACCTCGAATAAGGTCTCCAGTTTGATAATAAGACAGAGGATCTCCATGGTTGCTTTGAGGAGGCACATCCCTCACAGGACACAGGGCCTGCAGCAGAACAGAGCAGGAATATCGTAAGTGAAGCCAAAAGGCTGGAGTTTTTTTCCTCCCCAAGATCAAATCAAAAAAGATTATTTTACGCTTAATGCATATCAGAACTGAGATTCTTAAAATATGGCTTGGTTCAAGTAAAAATTCATGCATCCAGAAATGATGAACTTTTCAACCCAACAGTGTGGGTCATAGCAAGATGTGTTCACTGGCTGAGCAAAGTATCACAACCTGCCCAAAAAGTCAGATACCACCCATCATCCCAAAGTTCAGTTTCACCTTTACATGTTCCATTCCATTAAGAGAGCCAAGAGGCAACTAATACACGCCAAAAATGAAGTATTGACCAAAGCTGTATCTTACAGTGATTTCCAAATCTGCAATTTCCCGTATGACACCACTTCCCAGACAAATCAACACCATGAAAAAGCCAAATTCACGGATAGAGGTAATCCTCCCGATCACGATATCGCCACGCTCAATGTCGCGGAAGAACAACTCTCTCCTCTCCTCCCTGGGCACCTCCATGAACCTCTCCAGGGGTGGCATGACAGCATAACACTCTGCAACAAGGGCACAGATAGTTACAAACGGCCAAGCGACACCCTGAGATCACAAAATATTTGACGAGAGCAAAACACGTGAAAATATGGGGGTTTTGTGCTAACAGGAAGCTTGCACACAGCCTACAAAAATCAATAGCAAAAATTTTAAGCCTGTTTTAAATGATACTGCTGATACAAGTGCTGTCTTTACCCCTGCAGAGTGATTTCCCCCCCCCCAGCTCACACACCCTCATTCTCCTCGATCGTGTCCTCGATCGGCCCGTTGGGTTTCCACGAGTGCGCGAACAGCAGATCCGCCTTCTTGGCGATGAAGCGCTTTATCTCGGTGTCGATGCTCGCCCTCTCTNCCCGCTCTGTTCGCGGGCGCGTCTCTAGTTGATAAACAGAAAGTAATTAAAGAGAGCGTAATTAAAACACACGGCAAATTACACAGATTTTCTCCACGGGAATCCTGCCCGGCTCGGTAGCGGCGGCCCGTGCGGGCAGTGCCCGCGGCGGTGTTGCCGGGAGAGGGCGCTGCGCCCCCGCCGGCCCCGGCCCGGAGCGCACAGAGCGGGGACCCGAACCGGGGGTGTCGCGGGCCCGAACCGGGGGTGTCGCGAGCCCGGCAGCGCCGCCTCAGCCGTGGTAGCTTGAGGAGGCGCAGCCGCGGCACCGCCGCGTTCTCCGGGCGCTGCCTGGAGCGTGTTCGCTTCCGAGGGAGCGACCCTGGAACAGCAAGGGCGGCTCTCGGTCGGGGCTCGGCCAGCGCTGCGGTGTCGGCACCGAGCTAGGGCGATCGAGTGCAGAGAGGGGAAACGGAGCTGGGGAAGGGTCTGGAGCACAAGTCCAGTGAGGAGCGGCTGAGGGAGCGCGGGGGGCTCAGCCTGGAGAAAAGGAGGCTCAGGAGGGACCTTATCGCTCTCTACAACTCCCTGACAGGAGGGAGCAGGCGGGTGGGGTCGGGCTCTGCTCCCAGGGAACCAGCGACAGGGCAAGAGGAAACGGCCTCAAGCTGCTCCGCGGGAGGTTTAGGTTGGACATTTGGAAGAATTTCTTCATAGAAGGGGTGATTAGACATTGGGATGGGCTGTCCAGGGAGGTGGTGGAGTGGCCGTTCCTGGAGGTGTTTACGGAAAAATTGGATGTGGCACTTGGTTCCGTGGTCTAATTGACAATATGGTATTGGGCCGCAAGTTGGACTCCATACTCTTAGAAATCTTTTCCAACCCAATTGGTTCCGTGATTCTGTGAATAAAGGAGTGAGCCAGCACAGCGATGCGGGGCTGGGGCTTAGCTCCGCAGTGTTCCTAATCGCGATTCCTTGTCCCGCGGATAGGCTCCCCTCGGCACTTCCCACAGGTGACACAGTGTGCGGGCAGCGAGGTCCTGCCTTTACTGAAACCGGGAATACGGGCGATTCCCCCGGGACAAGGCGATGGGCTGAGGGCACAGCCGAGCTACTGCCATCGACCTGGCGCTGGGCTCGGCCGCCCTGCTCCCCAGAGCTAACTTTAGATGCTAAAAACACACTTCATTCAGGAGGCTCTTCATGCTAATCACCTCTCCAGCTAATGGAGAAAGGTGCTTAAAACCAGCTGGAAATAATCCAAGCCTATTAGAAAGATCACAGTTTTTCAGCTCCCAAGAATAATTTGTCCCTGGCATCGCATTTAATAATTAATTTTAAAAGGGGGAGTAGATGCAGGAGAAAACCCACTGCAAACAGCATAATGTCACTTCTCCCCTCAGTATAATGCTGAAGAAAAAATAGCAATCTGGCTGTCAGCAGGTCAGGGACACGGACTCCTCTAGGAAGCAGCATGACTGAGAGGGCAAGGATCATATCAAAGACTCTGGTCTCAGAAGCTCAGTTCAAAGCCAGCAGGGATATCACTGGTATAGCAGACTTGGGGAAGACACTGGAAGGGCAAATTTATATTTTAGTTTCATTTCATGTCCCCCTGTTTTAATACCAAAGAAGATAAAGGAGGCACAACACTTACAACACAAGCAGCTGCCAGGATTTTGATTTAAAGTCTTCTTCATCTTTACAGGACCAGGTGTGCTCTTAGATTGCTGGTTGCCATGGTGGGAAAACACCAGATGGAAATTTCTAGACATTAAGACTAATTAGACACAGGTTGCCATGGGCAGGTTAATGCACCTGCACGGATCCAGTGCAGACAGGACCCTTTCCTGAATGAATCATGTGGCAAGTGCTGTGTCCTGAGCTGTGTGGCACAACTGCAAATAGCCACGGTTTTATTTGAGGGAATGGTATTTTGAGTAAGAGTTAATTGGTGTTGCTTAGCAAGTACAAGAGCTAGCAATAAAAAAAAAAAAAAAGTTGTTTGAAGCATGAACTCTGCTTGTGTAAGCATTTCTCCAGTCTCGCATGCAGATACACACACACAATGTACAAGAAATTAGACATTATGAGTAAAGACTTCCAGTGTGTTACAACTCCTGGACTTAAAACACCAGCAAAAATCACTGTGAAAGCAGAACCACCTACAACAACAGATTCTTCTTACAGACGTTTTCTTCTTTGTATAGAATCAACTGCATTTTAGGAAATTCAATAATTTATAGCACATTGTAACACGTTATAACACATGGAGGGCTAATATATTTAAATATTTAAAGTGATCCATTCTTTAACTTGGCCCAACACATTCTGAAATTGTCTTAATCAAGAAAATTAAGCTACCCCAAAGAACTCCATCTTCAGAAACACTTTTGCCGGACCCAAGTATGTGAGCATGAACTTGTAATTTTTGTTCCTATTTTCCAGGTTATAGTAATGAACTGAGAAGCAATGTAAGACTGTGACATATTGCACATTGCTCCACCTCACCCAGGGAACACACAAGCTTTTGCATCCTTTTCTCTCACAGGTTACTTCCTGGATATTCACTGGGACTTTAAAAATGCCTCTGCATCTTTTCGGTGGTGGAGGTTTTCTGCTTTTCTTTTCATTCTTTGCCTGCTTTACTTCAGTTACCCAAAAGGAAATGCTTTTGATAAAACAGTGTAGCAGCCACCGCAGTTGAGGTAGGAATGATGATAAATGGAGGAGTATGGAATACATCCAGGGCTATATATACTGCTCAGGAGGCGCCAGGTCTGAGGAGGGGGCATGCTCCATATGCTGTTAATCCTCTGTTCCATTGATTTAGGAACTGCCTGGATGAGTAGTGCTGATCCCATCTGCTAAGTAAATGAAGAGGGTGGGCAGGAGTGTCCTGATTCTGCAGGGGAAAGCAATACAAGTCAACATCTCACCCTGCTGGAGGAGGAACACTCCAGACACTTTGAAACCAGACATGTCTGAGCATGCTGGATGTAGATCTGACAGTTCAGGTCAGTGCATGCTAAAAGGCAGCTCACAAAATCCATCGTTCAGCCTTTAACTCCCACAATAAAAAGATGATGAATTTACACCATGCTGGCTTTGAACCCAGGGTCAAACTCACAGTGATACTGCCCCTGAACAACCCAAACACTGATAGGCATGATAGAACTTCAAAGCGGGTATGTGAAACACTAAGCAGATTTTCATCCAAATCCAGTGAGCACAGCTTGAATGCAACAAGGTCAAGCTGCTTCTCAAATGTTTCCAAGTATCCAATATCACTGGTGAAACTTACAAGAAAATCTCACGCAGGAAAGGATTTTGTGCCCAGAGCCACTTTTTATCACTGATAAAAAGATTAGATTCTCCAAGATCATACATGTCAAATTATTATTCTCTGTAAATTTTGGGCACATTTGAAGATAAATTTTAGCCTGTTCCAAATGGGAGTGAAATATTCAACTAAATGTGTCCTTCGGGCTAAGAGGAAGCTAATAGTAGTAATGAGAATGAACAAGAAGAGTTGTACTTCCAGCTGTGTTAGACCTATGGAAAATTCTGCCAAAAGCAGTCCTGCTGCCTAGACTTGCTAATTTCTGAAGCAGCAAAGAGACTGTCCAATATCCAAGATATTATTTTAGCTCAGGACTGATGAAGGGACCCTCAGCACAGAATAACTGCTAGGCAGTTAATACTCTACTGTAAGGAAAACACGATGTCTGCAGGTGTAATCACCAAATATGATGGAGGAAGTGTGAAGACAACCCCAAACTCAGAGTGACGGAGCAACCCAAGCCATGCCCATTCAAGCACTTCCCTTTGTAAGGAGTTCATTGTTCAGTCCAGCTTTGGCAGAGTCTGTAGGAGAGTTCAGTTTCAGTGATGTAGACTTACCTGGAGTGTACTCAGCATCTGGTTTTGGTGTCAAGGACCTTTCCACTTCTCAGATTTCTAGAAACATGTAGACAAAGAATAGTCAGTTGCACATTATAAATATGCAAAGACAGGCTGTGGAAACTGCCCGGGCTCTGAATAGACAGTTAGACACTGCTGGAGTACAACAGAAATAATTGTTAAGAAATGTCAATGGAGACCCCCCTCCGAGTCCTGGGGATTTCTGTCAGGCTGCAGGCAGTGGCACTGCTGAGCCTTTGTACGCTGTGAGTTCAGCTTGTGCACCCAGCTCAGCATTCTCTGCCTGCACAGTAGTGACAAGTGCTTTAAGGTTTCAGGTGAAACTGGAAAGGTTACTGCAGAAAACATTGCCCTTGACATTTTTTTTACCCTAAATATGAAGAACAGGTTGTGGTGAATGAAAGTTTGCTTATTTGGCAGGAGCCCCAGTCAGGCAACTTAGCAGCAGTCATGACACAGACAATATGTACACACCCACCTGTACAGCTTGCAGTACATCTAGAAATCCTGCCTGCAGAGCAAATTCCCGTGATACACGAAGGCTCTGCAGCAGGTATGCTGAGCAGACAGGGTTTTGTGAGGTTTTCATGGATTTTCCAGCTTCTAATGCTCCACAGACTGGCAGTATCTCCTGCTTTGTAGCAAGGGAGATTCATGCTGGTTTTCAAGTTTTAAAGTGATTGCACCTTAAAGCAGCATCAAAACTTCCCAGTCAGCAGAGTAGATCACATCTTAGAGCCCAAAATTACACTTCCATGGCGTAGCAAAATACAGTGTGAATATTTAACCTCAAGGCAAGTACTACAAGGAGATCTTTAAGCATACAACTTCTCTTTGTTATTAAGTCTCTTGTTTGTAGTAGAGCAGTATTCATGTTTTCATTATAAAATTCTTTTTCCAGCAATTTGAATCTTTAGAACTGTCACAGAACATGTATGAACTTTCAAAATTGTTCAAAGAAGTCTCTAAAAATATTTTGAAGATCTAAACCAGTTGGAGGTCTTCTGTTTCTGGTAAAACAGCTTACTTATTTATGCATCTCATGGTCAGTTTCTCTAACATTCTATTTGTGCAACATGTGTGATAAATACTGCCTAAAGAGCAATGTACAACAATCAGAAGTCGTTTTCTCAATTGCTTGCAATGATCCAGGCTTGTAACCATTGTCACAGACTTATGTAGCAGCCTCCTTATTTCTTCTAAATTTGTTGTTATTTAAACTACACTAAAATGAAAATGTTGAAACTGCTTTAATTAAGTTATGAAGTTCTAAACAGTTGGAAATACAAATTCACATTACAGATTAATTATCTTCATACTTGCTCCCATTTAATGCATGAGCATACCTTGAAAACAAATAAAATGTACCAAAATTATTTTTGTCTTTAGCAGGTGAAACTCTCATTAAAAATGATAAGCTGAAATGGTGTGATATGATTTCCAATTAATTTTTATCTCAATAAGAATTGTTTGGAAATACAGTGATTAAGAAATACTTTTAGAAACAGAAAGAGAAGTTAATTACAGGATTATCTGGTCGATATAATTCCAGTAAGTAACAGCCATAAGTAGATATTCATTAGTCTCTCAGCAGATCAGGTTTGTTTTTCCTGTCAACCAAAAGCAGAGGCCAGATAGAACAGTGAAATGTAAAACTGAGGTATGTATATTATATTTGTTTGTTTAAACATTTGGTGAATTTCTCACAGTGTTAAATCCAGAAAGCTGGAATGATTTGCAAGTAAATTAACAAGCCATGAAAAAAAAATTATATCTGCTCTGAACTTAAAAATTATCTTTAGGTTTGTAATTTATTGTTAGAGGTTTCCATTTTCTGCCATAAAAGTTTTAAAATCTGTAAGTAAAACCTGTTGCTTGGTGTTCCAGTCTGCCTTTTGGCTCAGTGAAGAAATTATAAAAACTGAGACAAAACCAGCTGCCACTGGTTTTGATGGGCAGTTTTGTGCCTCTGAGGGATTTTGGATGGAGACTTTGTGGACTCCCACTGACTCCAGCAGGTTTCAGGTCAAGCATGAAAGGCAGAAATTGGTAACTAAACTTTCTTTGCTTGCCCTGCTGTCTATAATTATGATTTAATCAAAACACATCAGTGCAATCAAGTGTCAAAGTCCAGACATGGTTTGGCTGGGGTTTCTGGAATGTAAGAAATATGCAGCTGTTGATTTCCTCTCGATTCTTGTCTTATTAAGGCAGTTGAACAAAATACATAATCACAGGGAATGGAGGCTCTGAAACAGATTAAAATCTAAAACAGAAACAGAAGGAGGGAGCCTGAAATGTGACCAAAAAAAAAAAACAACAAACCCTTCTGTGAAATAAAGATGTGTATATGTGCAGGTAATGGCCATGACTTACCGCAGAAGTAAGGGACCCCTGCCAAAAGTACAGCAAGGGCCAGAACTGCTCTCTTACAAAAAACCCCAAATCAAACCAAAACCCCAACCTCCAATATTGTGTCCCAAATCGAACATGGAGACAACCTGAAATGCAAGTTATGCATTCCATGCATCTTTCTTTTGTAGCACATTTTACAGCTCTGATACCAAGTTCTGTTTTTTAAGATATTGGCAGCTAAAGTCACAAAATGTACCTAAAAAGGTATCAAAAAACCATAAGTTAGGCATCTAAATACCTTTGTGATTCTGACCTAAGAATGGATGGTAATTAGTATACCACAAATTAAGTTCTTGCATATGCAAATGAAATTTTTTGCTGTCACAACTAATTACAGATGTAGCTCTGTGCTGACTTGATTGAGAGTGAGAAATAAACACACAAATCTAAACCACTGGTGTTTAAAACTCCCCTCTTGTAATTGTGATGATATGATCCTCCTACAACTGGCAAATATATACATGGGAGACTGTGTGTATGAGCGTAGGAGAGCAGTAAGTGGGAGAAAGAAATCCAGATTTTTCCATCTGTACAAAATGTCAACATACTGTCTATAAAAAGGCATCAGCAAAATCCGTATAGGCACAATTCAGGCTACTCGAGTTCTAATCTGTATCTTCGCTGACAGCGAGGGTTAATCAAAGCTCCAATACAATGTTTCCTTAGTTGAGAAGCTGGAAGGAAATGATGTAGCACTTTCAGAAGCGCTGTAAGGCTTGGGTAGTGCCAGATACCGTACGTGCAATCAAAAGTTAAAATAGAAGGTTAATAGCCCAGGAAAAGGTTGGTCCTGAAAAGTAACACTTCAAGCTGATGTGGTTGAACTGCCTGGTTGCCCCTCGGCCCCCGCCAGGATGGGCCTCTGAGAAATTTTAGTGGCAGCCAGGAAAACAGATTGTTGTCAGGTCCACCAATACAGCCTGCTATCATCTTTTTTCTTTCCGCTCTCTAACCTGGTTTGTAATCTCATCATGCAAATTTAGCACTTCACTTCTTTAGAGATGGAAAAGCCTGCCTTGTGTTAGGAGTGATAAAAAAGTGCATCTAAAAAATATGAAGAATGGTTTTGCTTCAAAATTGGTGAATTTAAAAAACTTTCAGCATCCAAAGAGAGTTCTGGCTCCTGCAATCCAGAAGAGGTTTGGAAATTTCAAAAGGGGGAAGGTGTTTTCCCCAGACTGTGAGGGTGATTTCGGTATTGAGTGCCAGGATAAAAGGAAAAACTTTCCCTACCCAGAGCTAGAACTGCCTTCTTGTAAGGATGATTTACAGGGTCAGGTGGTCAGAAACTATAGAGAGTCTTTGACAAATCAGTTGTGGCAAAGTGCTGTCAAAAAACCCCCACTCTACCAGCAGCACATAGAGGGAGGATACATGACAGGGAAAGGATAGGGGAGAGTAGATTAGGATACACAATATTTCCAGTAAGACCAAATGAAGGTATCAAAATATAACAAGGGCTATTGTGGAACTCTAAGATGTAATGGCAGGCTCTGAGCAATAGTTCCTGTTGGTACCTAAAATGGACCATAAACCTCTGTATTCAACTTCAGAAATTGCACCGCACACAGCTGGGAGATGAAATAGTCATTTTGGCCTCTAATAGCTGTGTTAGAAGCCAGAAAGAGCAGGAGAAAGCAGCAGCCTGGCTAGTCTGGTATACAAATCCTTTTTTTTCCCCCAAAGAAAACATATTATTGCTTTGTACTTTAAAATAATGATCACAGAGAAGAAAAATATATTGTTAAGTAAGATAAGAGTACAAGAGCTGTTTAGCTTCACCAATACCAAAATGGAAATGCAGACACGTTTTTCGTAATTGGAAATAATGCAGACATGATTTTGTAACAGGAAAAAAGGAAAACCATTGTTAGCAAAAATCTGTAGATTCCTTAGGTGGAAAAATATACAGCATAAATTGTTTACATTTTCAGTGGGGAGCGTCCCTCGGTGCATCAAGCTGTCACACAGCTTAGCAGCATGACACATCTTAGTGATTAAATGCTGGCTCCCTGGCAAAACCCAAAAAACAAAACAAATGAATTTTTCAGTAGAGAAGCCACTGTTCTCTTGTACAGTGGCTCTCACAGCTGAAAAGAGGCAGCAGCAGGGTGGTAGAAATCAAAGTCTCTCAGCAGGTGAACTGTAGTTTGAATGTACCACTTCACAGGGTATCTTTATCTGCTTTTGGTCTCACTCCTCTGTTGGGGTAAAATACATCATTACTTACAAGTTTGATTTCACTTGTTGACTATGCAACATGATGGACCTTGGAAAGCAATTATTATTACAGGCCCTCACTTATTTTATTTGGAAGCCCCAAACCAAGCAGAGTTAACCCAGTTGCTCAGATGCATGAAATCAGAACAGCGACAAAGCAAGACCAGCAAAGGCCACCTGTGTGTGGAAGAGAAGGTGAGCCAGATGTTGAGCAAAGCAGGAGTGTCAGGATCAGGGCTGGGGACAGTGATTGGGGTCAGGCACAGCCCAGTGGTTGCCCAGTGGCCCCTCAGTGATGAGACAGCTCCAGCTGGACAGCCAGCCAGTAGGTTCGGGTCTAGGGTCAAGTTGGAGACCAGAGCTCAGTGCAGACACAACTTGGACAGGGCTGAAGAATAACATGGGGAAAATTATATTAAACCCTCAACTTAACAGCAGCTACCTAGGGAAAGCAGGGGCAGGCCCTCACTTCTAGTTTTCTTCATAGTAGCTCTTGTCAGTGAAGAAGCTGACCTTGAGCTCAGCCCGCTAAACCCCTTAACTCATCCAACTAAACTCCATAAGGGCAGGTACTCAAGGCCATGGCATAAACTCAGTCTTAGCTCTTTGGCCAATGCAAAAACACTTGTAGCAGATGGTACAGGTCCATTTCATCATGCAGGTGCTTGTATGTGACTCATCAGGAGCCTGAAAAGCAGAATTATCTGTATTTCTTGCAAAGTTCACACTTTGTTATGCCCCAGCTGTTCACTGTTACCAGTCCCACCCATACATTGCCACATGAGAAGTCAGCTTAGGCTTACTCCAGCTGGTATAAAAACAATATAATTTTTTTGGGTCACTTAGTAATGTTTACCCACTTCTGTTTTCTTTATGCTGTTCGCAGTTCCAAAAGGGTCGCGTTCAGCAGCTGATCATGAAAAATGCTCTCCCTAGATCAAAGAAAGCAATGAGCAGTCCGGCACCGTCACATGGGGCTGATGAAATGCACGAGCTGACACTTGACAGGACAGCGATTATCCCAGAGTTTAATAACATGTTAATCATCTTAAGAGTCATTATTTGCTCCCAGGCACACGCTGTACTCCCACATTGAAAAAATCCCCAACAAAACACACCAGAGGATATTTCTACAGGGCAAAACATACTGGAAAACTAAAACGATGCCGTCTATGAAAACAGTTTCTTCAACTGTCCTAGAACACAAAACCACCAGAGAGGTGGTGCTCTTTTGTGCTGCTTTGTGCTACTCACCCCGAATAATTCTGGATATAATCGCATAGACTTTTATTTACTAAATTTAATAATAATATGAATGTGAACGTGCAGTGTAGTCTTGGCATATGAACACAAACAGCAAAAACTTCCCCCCACACACCTTATGTTTCTTGTTAGGTTGCAAAGGTTCCTGTGGGAAATCTGTGTTTGATTCATCTTTAGGTGACACACCTAACTATGACTTCCAACAGAGCTGTCAGTGCCAGGTGCAGCAGTGGCTTTTAGTACTTTTTATCTGCATTATCTGATTTGAGGTCACAACTACTTTCACATATGGTACCACACAGTCTGGAGGCTTTTAATTTTATCTGAACCTGCCTGAACTAGACATGGGATATGAGTACTATGGGAGATTGCAATGGACAGTAAATATTTGATTTGGGTATTTTCAGTCTTTAATATTCCTTAAAATATTTCGGAATATTTTAAGGAATATTCCTTAAAAGTGTGTCCAAGTTAGAAAACCCATCTAGCCCACGGGGAGACTGCTTCTTCCCAAGGAAGACACTGAGCCTGTTTGGTGAAGATGGTCCCACTGGCACAATATGGCAAAAGAGGAATGAGAAAATGACAGTCAGGAGCTTTGTCTGAAGCCCAGGCAAAGACAGTGAGACAGTTGGTGCTCCCACAAGGGAAATCCCTAAGGACCGGAACAGAAAGTCATTGAGTTATCAAAGAGCCAATCCAGAAGGAAAGCCACAATCTGCAAACTCACCAACAAGAAAGACAGACATTACTTTTCAAATCTCATTTCACTTTGGAGTTATTATAGATAAAGAAGTTAATTACTGTAGATCCTATTCTAATACAAATGACTCATGAATTTCAAAGTTTTTGGAGGATATTCACTCAATGTAGATCTATACGGATTCATCTGGGAGATAGGACTGGTCCCAGGCCCTGTCATGGGTCTGAACTGCACTTGTTTGGAGTTTACTGTCCCCCAGCCAAGCATTAACAGCCAGCCCAGTCCCTGCTGCTGTCTCATAAGGCACTTACACAATGCAGATTAATGGGAGTTGGTGAGAAGGTCATGTCCTGGTACTAATGGAAATGAATTATTCCCAGAAATATATTTAGTCAAGACTTTGTCCAAGTCTTCAAGCAGTGAGGTTGAAATAGTTCCCTGGAAGATTTTTGCAAGTTCATTTCTATATCAGAGTTCTAATCATAGTATTCATCTTAAATTTTAATTTCTTCCTTCTTTGTGCCTTACAACATTCTAAAGAATTCCTCTTCTCTCTTGCTGTTTATCCCATTTGTAGACTGTTGGCAAGTTCTTTGCTTTCAACCACCTAACCTTTTTTTCACCAGCCTATAAATGTTGATCGATTCCAACCTTCCCTTTTTGTCTATACAAGAATCCCTCTGTAGTTATTTCTGCCCTATAGTGAATAACCTTCACTCTGTTTGTTGTAATGAACAACCTAGAAACACATGTATTCTTCTGCCAGAGTTACATGGAGATGAACAAGGCCTCCTTATTCATGCTGCATGAGCACAGGCATTCCTACAATTTCTCAGTCCTTCAGGTTACTCCTTCCCAGATTTGTCCATCACAGTGCGTAGGTACAACATGAACTCTTTTCCTTGAGATTAGCTGGCATTTTTCCAGGTTGAATTCAATTTTTTTTTTTAATTTCATCAAGATTCTAAGACCTCCAAGAAATGGAGTATTTGCTTCCCAGTTTCCTTCTATACTTTTTCCATAACGCATCCAGAATGCATCCAAAGTACATGTGGGAGGTTTCATTAACATGGGATTTATTTCTTTGTCTTTGTTCTTAGTGACTGTTTTTTCCCAGGAGCTAGAAGTGATCTCTGCTGTGCAGTTCATGACCCTATTCTAACCCAGCATTCGTCCACTTACCAAACTGCATCTTGATGTTACTCTTGACTCACCATTAGCTTCAGGAAACAAACAACTGTTTGGCAACTTTAAAAGGTATCATAGCAGTTGAATCTTATTTCAGGAAGGGAAATACCTGTGATTTTGGTGTATATAAGAACAGATATATTTATGAAAATGAGTATGATTCACTGCACAGATGACAATTTTATATTTCATAGTCATCATTTCATAGTTCATATTTCAATCAGTTTTCAGTAATAGAGTAGACACTGCAGCAACTGCTGCTTGCAGCAATAGGTCTGGCAAGCTTGCAGCTGCCGTCATTGCTATAATACACTGTGAAGCCATAGTATAAACTGCCCTGGATGGTGACCTGAAATCAAGAACTTAAAATTCAAAATGGGAATTAAAAATAGAGGAAAATATTTTAGAGGGATTTTTTTCCCAGTTCAGTTCAACTTAAAATGCAAATTCCCAGTAACAAAATCTGTTTCAGTAGTCATAAACTACTTCTGCTTAATATCTACATACAAAAAGTAGCCTGAAAATCTGTTTGAGTGGGTTATGCTTAGATGAGTTGTCTGTTGAGAAGAAATTTTCCTTCTGTATTCCCAGGAGAGCAAATGAGATGCCACTGAGCTTTGGAAACAGTGCCCATAGCCACCTGCATCTACCTGGCCTTAGTCTAGCCCACCCTTGGATTTAGACAAAAAAGGCTCCATGTAGCAAACTCCCACTGTTTAGGGCTTACAGCACCTGCTAAAAACATCTGGTTACTGCTGTTTAGCTAGAGCTCAGAATCTTCTCTCTTCATTCTTGTGTGTTTCCTCAAACTTGTCCTTACGAAAGGTCACAGAATAGAAGGAAGTCCTCTCTTTTTGTGAACCTGGTATAATCCTATCGATTTACCTTGTAATCAACCCAGTTAATTTCAATTTACCCTTCTGTGATTTGTTTCCCTCAAAGGTAATAAACCTATGCTAACCACTTTACTTCCAGCTATTTGTTTTTGCCAAACACTAGGAAACAAAAAGGAATGGTGATCTCCTATGCTGTGCCTCGAGGTGATGCAGCACAGAAATCCCACAGTTTACACAGAGCTGGGGTGATGCAGCTGCTCCTGGAACGTGGCCACACTGGGTGACACCTGTGGTTAGTTCCTGTCACCCAGTTCCCTGGAAACTCCTGTCCCATGGCTCGGTATTGGCTGTGGCATAATTCAGGATCCTCCCATCAAGACACAGTCTGATCTATGATATATCTTCCAATTTTGATATGGCTTTTACACAGGGATCCTGCAGGCAGCTCTCCGTGGCAGCTCTCCGTGCTCTGTGAGGAGAACCCATCACTGTGACCAGCATTGGACACTGAGTGCACACAGCACTGAGAGCTTGACAGCAGCCAAACCACTTTGGTGAGGTGCCAGATCTGAGGTAATGAAGAACATCACCTTCCCAGGCAGACTCACTAGCTCAGGAACATTGTGTTAGAGAAGTTTCACTGCCCTCCATTTCTTCGTGTGGCTTAGTTGTGCCCCTCACGACACCTGAGCATGGGAAGTTCCTTCCTGGCTGGGACTCTCTTCTGTGCCAGATATAACAACAGAACCTGCAGACTTCATCACACACAACACATAAGAAATCAGGAGAGATCAGGATATCTGATAATGTAATCTGTAAGCCTCTGGATCAAGGATATGTTGAGGTGATGTTGAACAGGGATGCATTGTTAAGGAATGGCCTCTGCATTCTCTTGTGATCTTTCTCTGAACGTGTTTTGCAGTGTTCTCCTCAAAACATGCTGAAATCCCCATGGATTCCAAAAGCTACATCAGTCTCCACTACTCTTGTGATAATACTGATCTAGGAAGGTCAGAATCTGATGACAGCAAACACTACTGAAGGCACAGCACTTGGGACAGCAGTGAATTTAGCCCAAATGCATTAGCTCACAATTATGCTTATTTCAAAACATTTACATGAAACTGTACCCATGACTAATGAGGTATAATTTGGTGTTCCTTTCTGTATAAACTGAATGTTCTCTCTAAAATCCAGTTGCAGTGGATATCTGTATCAGTGATAACTTTTTCAGCCAGCAGCCATTTCAGCTCATTGTTGAATTTGAGGCCTGTGGCTTACAGCAGAAGAATCATTTGAGAAAGGCTAATCTCAGGAGTCTGGTATTAGGTGGCAAAGTAGGGCTGAAATGTCTCATGCTGTGGCCTGCACATTACCCCTATTTCAGCTCAGGCAAACACTTTTCCAAGGAAAAAAACATAACTAGATCTGTACCAGTACCATTTTAATTAGATCTGTAGCAAATATCATAATATATGATTGCTGAGTGACTCAAAAACAGCTTCAAATACAATTAATAAGTAACAGGTTGGAGCAGGGCACAGAGCCTGGAGATTTTACCAGGCAGCAGATCAAACAGCTGAACTCTTGACAGATTCTGCTGCTTCCCTTTTCCTGCCGTTTCCTGGAACAGCAAATTCAGGAGCCATTTGTGAGTCTCTGGCCAGTTCACCCTCACAAATCATTAATGTCACAGCTGAACTTTCAAATGTCACAATAGAAAGAGCAAAAAAAAAAAAAAAAAAAAAAATCCAACTCCGAAGTTTCCTGTGTCTCAAAAAATCGTTTCCTTGTACTTTCTGGACATGTTTTTGTAATGTGAATTTCAGGTGGTTGACAGTTTGACGTAAGTTTGGGTGGAAAAATGTATGTAGAGAAGCTCTTAAAATGTTCTCTTACAGTTATTCCACTGAATAAATATTTTTATTGTGGCCAAGCACCAAATGCAAAGTGCCATTTCCTGAGTTCTTGCTGAGGGCTTTCAAATTTTCTTTTCTTGAGAAAATTAGTGTGATTCCCGCAGTTCCCCAGGGAACTAATGCATTTTGCTCTGGCAAGAACCACAAAGAGGTAAAGCTCTATAGGCTCATATTTTTTAAGCCATTTTACTCATTGATTTTGTGCCTTAGGGAATCCAGAGTCCAGAATAGCCTTTCGTGTGCCACAACAATGAGGAGACCAGCCGGTGACATTTCTAAATCTGCTGTTAATTGCTTGTATGCCTGGGCTCTAATGCTTAAATGCTTTGAGTCACGTCTCTAATGAGGTCGAAACTAAAACACGCCAGAGATGAGGCGGAGGGGGAATCATCACAGAGGGATGAAGAGCCAAACTCCCCTGGCTGCCGGCGCCCCAGGTCCTTGCTGATTGATCAGTGCCGCCTGAGGCTAAGGGAGGGTTACCTGGGACACCTCTGCTGCTGTTCCTGCTCCCTCTCGTGTCACCAGGGCACTGTTTATCTCCAGAACATCTCGTTAATGCTGGGCCCCAGCTGTGGAGAGCAAAGATGTCAACAACAAGAACTCACCTCTCTTGCTCATGAGCAAACTCTTAACAGGAGTCCAGCTCCTCAGATCTAATTATAGGCAAAAACTTCCTCTCCGCTGACTGTGAGGAGGAACAGAGCAAATCTTACCTGACTCAGAGCTAGAATTTGACTGAGATTACTTCCTGCTGGAGACACACGATATATGTTTTTTCTTTAGGTACTTTAAAATCTGGCTTTTTGATAGTCTGCATCTTTAAAAATATTAAAAATATCATCAGTGCTCTGAAGTTATTAAAACAGGCTTCCAAGAATACAATTAGATGCCCAAAGTCCAACCTGTTGTACAGAGAAATAAAACAATTTTACAGCCTAAGGGAAGCTAGAGCTCTGAACTTTTCAGGATGACTTTCTGTACAGGAAATCCCCAAAGAGATGTATAAATTCATACAAAAAATAATTACATAACAAAAATATGAATCTCATATGTCCACAAACTGCCCAGTTTCTTCTAAGTCTCTTATCACTTTGAAATAAAACCAAACTGTTTTAATTAACAAGGTGGAGGTATTGTAGAAAAAAAAATCAGAAAAATATTACTGTCTTTGTACAGCACTTGCAATCATTAGGTCCCAAAGTAATATACAGAAGTATGATGGTCCTCAACATCTAGATGAGGAAATTGAGGTACACAGAGGTGAAATCACCTGCTTAAAACTCTCCAGTGGATCAGAAATCTCAGTGGAAAGAGCAGATTTCAAAACTTTTGCAACACCTCGATATGTTGAAGAATTTCAAAGAGAAATTACTGATGTTCAGGTGAACTCATAACCTGAAAATTAAATTCAGGTTCCTCAAGAACCCAGATACTGAAAATGAGCATCTGGCATTGCCACGGAAATTTATCCTCCTGAACTAGGTAGAACCTAATGTGCCAGGTATGTTATATAAAACTAGTAAATATTAGTGTTTGTCTTGAAGAGATAAAGTTATAGTCCATTTTGTTATCAAAAATTCTTTCTTACATCTTCAGAGTTTCAGTTTTGGCTCCCTTGCTATTAACTACACATCTACTTCTTAAAGTTTTCACATAACAGCTGCCTCAGAGATCAAAGCCAGTCAAAGTACCAGGGGGTGCTGGGAAAGGGTTGTATTTTTTTAGTGGTTTCCTGTGGTTTTGATCAGAGCACACAGAGAATCCCACTAAGCAGAAACTGAACTCTTTTCAGCTGAGAAATAGAAAAATAATCTCCTCTGGTTTGTGGGATGCATAAGCCTGTGTTTATCCTCTTTCTGTCTCTCATCTCCATTGTTTCCTACAAATTGTTCATTCTGTATGAGCAAACTGGATGGGTTCAGGGGTGTCCATAAACCAGTTAGGTCAGAGCCGCTTCCACTTCTCCTCCTCCATTATGTTCTCAATTGCCAGACTCTGAGGCTGTAAGAGCACAGGAGCTGCATCAGAGGTCCTCAGCAAAGGCTGGAGAGGGATTGGTAATGCAGGTGGCACCAGGCTTTGCTTTTGTGAGCAGAAGTGTTACATCTATGTACAAACCCACATTTCAAGGGCAGAACACAATGCTTAGATAAATCTTGTATTGCTTAGGAAAAGGTCCAGAAGGCCACTGTCATATATGTTTGAAATGGAAAAAAACCCATCCTTTACATGACTGCTCAGATTCACCTAAAGAGAAAGTTGGCAGCCAAGCAGATAAAATAGATTTTTTACAGCTGTTTTATTTTCTAGTGCCAAGTGTTCACAAATAGATCATCAGAAGCAAGAGAATGAATAGGTTTCTTTACAATTTTGGAGCACAAAGGATGATTATATGAGAAAGCAGCATTCGTATAAGATAAACC
This sequence comes from Platysteira castanea, assembly GCA_013397175.1. Classification (NCBI taxonomy): domain Eukaryota; kingdom Metazoa; phylum Chordata; class Aves; order Passeriformes; genus Platysteira; species Platysteira castanea. The sequence goes on along the minus strand of VYXC01002534.1, from coordinate 729,608 downwards.
AGATTCCCTACCAGAGTAATTACAGCAAAGCAAAAGATTTAATACCCCAATATTTATTGAGAAGAGTAGCTTGTTGTCAACTAGATTAAAATACTTCTAATAATTTCACATAAAATGAAACAAAATAAACCGCTCAAAATGAACTAAAAGACACCTGAATTTTTCGGCAATGGTTTAGCCATCTTAAATTAAACTCATATATTAAATTATACCACTGCAATTCTGTGATAAAAATAGGACCATAAGCAATACGTTCATTAAAACCATGGGAAAATGAATGGAATACTAATGAAATTAAACATGAGGACAAGGGCCAAGGATATGCATCAATCAGGCTTGATAAAACCCATAATCTGCTCCTGAAGTTAAACAAAACACACACGTGGCCAAGGTCTCTGAATTTCTGGAAAGACTAAAAGTCTGCAGACTTGATTGTGAGAAAAACAGAAGCTCAATTTTGTGGTATTAGACCAAAGAAATAATTCTTGCAGAAAATAACATTTTATTCTTTTTAAACAAACTAACAAAAATTCTTGGTGGAAATATAAATGTCAACGTTTCCTGTGAAGATAAGCATTATTATTGTTGTTGTCATTGTTATTATTATTACTAAATTGGGAGAAAAGTCCCTTCAACTTTTCATTAACTGAGAAGCAGCTTTTTGGTCCATGTGTATGAAACTCTCCAGGCCAGCAGCTATTTAGTGTCAGGGCAATTCTGTTTGTTCCCAAGAACACAGAACTCCTTGGAGCACATGGGCCCGGGTGGGGAATCGTGTGGATGTGCCCACATGGCACAGGACAAGGTGGTGATGATGTGAGATGGGGGATGTGAGCACCTAAACTGTTTTTTTAACAGTGGCCTGGAAAAGGGAGGCAAGAGTAATTCTGTGTTCTGGCATGCAGAATGGATCTTTGTTCCATGCCTGAAATTCAGGGAAAAAACACAGCTGGGCAAAGGGTGAGCTCTGGCCTGGTCAGTGCAGGATGTGGCAGAATTCCCTGCCTTGTCTGATTTCTGGGGAGGGCAGTGCCATAGAACACAGTCCAGCCAAAGATTTTGATGTTGAAAATCAGCATTTTCCAAAGGAAAAAAATCCTCCTGAAAATTTCCAATGAGCTTCTATTACGTGCTCATATTGAAATGGCAGCACAGCCAAACTGCATTTTTCTTATTTCATTTTATCTATGCCCCTAAATTCTCCCTTTTCCATTTGGGATCTCCTCTTGTCCTGAACTCAGCTGTGACAGTCATTATACAACACTGCAGTGCTCTTTTGCCCTCTTAAAGGTTTTTTCTAAGTGGTAGATTATTACTCATTTATAGTTAGATTGCTACTCACTTAGAAAGGGCCTAATTCTGCTTTTGCAGTTCCCTTAATTGTGAGACATTGAACAGAAAATATGTAAGTGATGAACAAATAGGGAGAAAGAGAAGGTCAAGCCCAAACTGATGAGGTTCTCTAGAATAAGAAAGGAGTTATATAAATAGACAATTATATTTTCTCATTAACAAGAAAGTTTTTTCATTTTCTTTCTGGGGCCTTGAATGTGCTGTACAAGTGAGTGTGAACTTTTGTTTTCACTGCCTAACTCTGGTTACTCTCGAAAACTTCTGATGGTGAGTTTAGCTTGCAATTTCCTTGTGCTATCAGATGGAGAGCTCTGTGATTACATTAGTGGGCAAGAGATGAAAACATTCCTTAGGCTGAGAGCTGTCTGAAGACAAGAATATCAGCCTTAATGCTCAGTGGCCAAATTTTGCTTGCAGATTCCTCATCATAAATCAAAGGCAACATTATCGCAATCATGGGAATTAGAAAGGTAGAATCCTAATAAATGAGAGGAAAACAAAACCTCAGGGGGTTTTAAGAATGTGGATTAGTTTAGGTAATTTTGAGCAACTATTCTCAAGAAAGCACTTGGGGACAGTTAAGTTTAATTAGGCTGCAGCTCGTCCTCGCCGCAGGTGGTTTTGTTTCTGCCACAAAGCTCTTTCCTCCTCTCAGGTGTAGAGTGAGCCCCAACAAACCCCTGGAACTGCTCCTGCTTGATAAGGAAGGAAGGGAGAGCTGACTGGCCCCATCTTTTAAAACAGGTGTCAGTGGAATCAGCCGTGTTGATTTTGAATTACTGAGAACTAAATCTCACTGCCAGAGGCTGGGCTGGGTGGGAAGAAGTCCTGGGGTGTGTGAGTTGGGTTGCAAACACACATTGTCTGCTGCAAGAGGCTCTGGCAGTGTGGGAGGAGCTGGACCAGCACTGTTCCTTTCATCCCATCATTATCCCTGCCTCGGCATCCCCCTGAGTGTTTTTTGCTTTACCAGGATAGACTAAATTCTTCACCTTTTCCTACTCAGATGTTTACAAAAATGCCATATTTATCTGCTGGAACATTTATAGCTCTGATCCATTTGAAGCCAACACAACTACAGGAAGAAAACTTCAGCAAGTGCACAAAGCTTAGGTTTCTGGGCAGTTTTTTTCCCCATTATTTTTAATTTATTTCAGTTAAATTTTAATCAGGCAGAAAAAATGTGAGTCTAAAAGCAGTCAGAATTAATTATATTTTGTGTTTTCTATATTCATCCACAATTTTTCTTAATGTGGTGTCCTTGACATGTTGCGTTTGTGACAACAACGTGGCAGAATGGCTCAATTTTATGCATAATTTATTGAAAAATTTTCAACTCTACATTCCTTGAGTAATTTTCATGTATAATTGAGCTTAAGTTGCATTTGGGTTATTTCAAATTAGGAAATCTTATTGTGGATCAAGTCACACTAATATGTGCTTATCATCTAATAAGAAGCCATATCTAGGTCCTTACTGATTTTTAAAATATCCTTTAATCTCATTAAGATGAAATCAAATTGCTGTGATTTTAAAATCTAAACTTGGAGTTTGAAAGTATGAAAATAGGGATTTTTAAACTTCCTGAGTGTTTCCTTACTTTCTATCGAATTATGAAGTTCTCCCAAAAATATTTCTGACTGTATTATCAAGTTTTAAAGTATGGATCCTAGTTTTCAAGAAACATCAGAAAACCATTGAACTTCTGGCAAAACAGACAGAATAAACTGCAGGCCAAACTATAACCCTAATGCTCTTAGACACCCTGAAGCTCTTGTGAGGAGCCATTTAGAACCTACAACCTGTCACACTGGTATGTTCAGATATCAGCTTCCCTTGTACCCTCGCAGGGGCAGCCGGTCTTGTACAAAATGGGACAAAGAGCAGGAAAGTGGATGCATAGAGGCTGCTAATTTGGGAAGATGTGAATTTTCCCTTCCTTATCACACAAACTCTCACAGTAGTCGCTGAAGTGTCCAAAAATAGGAGCTTGCAGCCCTAACTATAGCCTTGTGAAACAACGAGGAACTCGTAGCTTCTCTCCATCTCCTACTAGGGAGACTTGTGGTTTGGGAAGCAGATGGATGAAATGGTGCAGCACATTTCAGCCACTCTCAGTAAGCTGGCAGAATATTTCAAAGCGCAGCACAGTTCAGCAATATCGCTTTAATTATGACACAGCTTGGGGTTTATCACCAAAATAATTTTGGCCTAATTTTGATTCATATTGACATGCTAACAGGAAGACGGGATGATGGGGAAAGAGAAGGAACTCTAAAAGACATTAATATTCATGCCAGCAAAATATTCGTCACGCATGACCTCATGCCACAAAAGTATAAAAAAGAACATTATTAACAAAGGCAGCACTTGGGAACGTGGCTGGGTTTGTGCTGGTATCAGCATTTCTGTAGGACATAATTTGCTTTCTTTTTTCATTGTAATTGGATCTTAAAACACTTCCTTGGTTCTGCAACTTGGAATTTCAGTGGCAGCTCAGCAGAAAGATCCCTTAGAAAAATATTTGGAAATTCAAATCTCTTCTGAATATTGAATAAAACACAGTTATTTAAACTCTTTATAGTAGGCTTGTTCTGATGAGCTCTCATGGCACCTTCTTGTTCAACAAGGCAGCTGTCTGACATGGCTGCTCTCTTAAATGCTGCAAGTAAATTTTTGCTCTCCCATTCCCCCTGGAACTGATGCATCTAAGAGGGTGAATTTTGTTTCTATTACTACTTTGTACAACAGAAGAACCACTACATCTTCATTGCCTTCTTTTGAGGGTCTCCCTGAAGGCACAGGGGTGGCATGGGTCTAGAAGCCTAAAGAGTCCAGCTTTCAGAAGTTTTGTTCTTGACAATAACATATGAAAATGTGTTTGATTTTTTTCCCCCTGACTTCTCTCTTCATAAAAGATATTTTCAAATGTAAAGTGAGTATATTTGATATAGAAAATTAGTAGGCTAAGCAAACAAAGCACCAACAAGATTTACCTAGAGCAGAATTTCACTTTAGAGGGTTCTTTTTCTGCATCACTGTAACTGAAAAAATCCTCATTCAATTGTAAATACTGGTGTTAAAATGTTTATATTCTGGGATTGCAGATTTCTATGCAACACAGCTTAATTTCTTTCAGATTAGGAGTTCAAAATTTCTGAAAAGGTATATATCAAATAATGCCAACAAATGTGTAGAATTTGCAAGAGTTCAGGCTGATGAGAAAGGAGTATTTTAGATTTCTGGTCAATGATGTCACATGAGATGTGAGATTTTGAAAATCAGGCCCTGAATTTTTTGTTTCATCTTTCCAAAGCATTTGCATGCCTAGAGATCAAGAGAAACAGCCTGGGAGATTTACAGAAGCACCTAAACATTGGCTGTTAGTCACTGTAAATTAAGCATATAAGCCTGTCAGATGCTTCTGTAGATCATACTGGATGTCCAGCTGCGTATTTAAAAACACAAAACAGTTATAAATCAATTCCTTTGAAGCTATAACCTCTCATAAGCCTTATCAGCTACTGGCATCTCACTATCCAGGGATGGATTGCTCACAGCCTGGATCCTTATTTTAAAGATGCTCTTTACCTGTACGATGCAGCAATGAAACACAGATGGACAAATCACAGCTGAAGCACCAGAATGTTTCTGCTAAGGGACAGTACCTGAGCTACAATAACCCTACACATCATGGAGCCATGATGAAGCATTTTGAGATATTTTCTCCACTGAGATTTTATATTTATGTAAACCAGGTCAAAATGACAGTCATTTGTGATTAATTTTCCCATAATACCAAAAGGAATTTTTCCTGTTTCGGCTTACTCCTGTGTTGTCTAATATAGACTTGCTAGGAATATAGAGGGAGATGGCACATGTTTTGCTTGGAACAGATGCAAACTTGGATCTAAAATGAGAGGTGTGTTTTTAGGTTGTTACTGATGACATATGGGCCGGATAAATTCAGAACAGATTGTCATTTAACACCACCAAGAGCCTTACCCTTCAAGCGAGGCTGGATATGATCCTAACGGGTTACATCCTGCCTGCACTCACGTCTTTGTGTCCAGGAGGAATTGTTTCAGCTCCTTTGGCATTGTCACTAATTCACAAGAGTACATGTGTCATTTAAAAGATGACTTGGATGACCTGTACTGCTGCAAGTGCCCCTGCTCTCGTGGTGCCGTGTGTCTCTTTGTGCTCCACTGCATCCATGTGTCAAGAGCACAAGCTCCTCAGGCATCTACACCAGGAATCCCAGCATGGAACACCCTCATGGGACATCTGATTCCCCAGTATTTCACCTCCAGGTTTATGTGGTATAAAGCAAGTGAGAGCTGCTCTGCCTTGACCCTGCCAACGGAGGATGGAAGCTTGACACAGGCAATGATCACACACTTGGCAGCTTGGAGATGCTGATTAGCAGAAAGGTATCAGGCTTTAGCTGTAAATCTGAAACTTCTGGCTTGCTAGACAGTCACCTGTGGGTGACTATGGATTAATGATGGGAGAGATGGCTGCTTTCCATGGAGCTGCCTTCTGGCTTGTAATCAGCTCCTTATTACCTCACCAGCCTAAGAAAATTTCCAGAGAACTGTGCCGGCCTTTTCTCCAGAGTGACATGTGGAAGAGCAATCAAAAGAAAGGAGGGAAGAAAAAAAAGAGATGAGAAATAAGTCACTTAGCATTCTGCTCCTCTGACTGAAGCTCAGAGTGGGGTGAGCAGAGAGCTGTGTGAGTTGTCCAGCTGCCAGAGGAGACCGGGGAATCCTCTGAGTGCCCGACTGTGCACAGGACACCTGGCTCCATGAGACTTCACGTTGTGCCTGCATGTGAGACTAGTCCTAAGTGATGTTCTCAATTTCCATATTAATTCAAGGACTGCAGCCAAAGGTAGAAACCCAAAGTCTCCAGGGAAGAAAAACAAATTGCTTTGACTTCTGAAGGAAATCAATATTAGACGGTGCATTGGTTAAAGTGTTGAAACCCATGGATCAGTTCCAGATCCTGTGTAAAGAGATCCCTTAGGAATTCTTAGAATAGATCTTCATTATATTCAGCTTAGAAACACTTCAAGCAAGAGACAAAGTAAAGCTGGACAATTCTGCAAGTAGCTTGTCTTTTGTCTCAGAACCCAAAATATATTTCAGTGTAGTTTAAAACAGACTGCAAAACCTGTGAGGTCTGGCCGCAGAAATGCCACTCTGCCTCCACAATCTCCTGCCTAGGACAATATTGAGCAAAAGAACAAACACCAAAAGTTAAAAAGGTCCCCTTTTCTAATGAAAGATTACAAGACACTAGGATATCAGATGATAGGAGAATTTACACGAAATGAGAGACAAGACAACCACCTTCAATTACAATCCAGCTTACAGGGCTGGATCCTAGAAGACCACTCTGTGGCCTTAAGAAATAATGTGAAATTAGGAGTAAATGTACAGGTGAGTTACAGGAATATGAACTTTCAGAAGACAGAAGACACTGTACTGGTTTAACCACTCCTAGGCACTAAAAGGACATGCTCTTCTGTTCCAGCTGTGCTAGGGCAATATCCTGCCACTCTCAGTCTAAACCTCATGACAAATCCTCACATTCCTTGTGGGAGAAATTATGCTGCCTCAGATCTGCTGATGCTCAAGCTGCTTAGGTGACATTTCCTTAACCTTTATCAGTCTAAATGAGGCACATTAGTTGAAATGGTTCAACAGTATGTTTTTCACTAGCCCACCTAATTTTTGAATAAAATGGGTTAGGGAGCACATACACAAGCAGTGTTGTTGGCAGGTTTGAGGGGGCTGTTACCTCCAGCACAGGAATGGTAAGTAGGTGCTGGGGCTGTAGAACTTTTGACAGCTTGAGAGAGCTGTTCTCAGAGTGAACCTCACACCTCACCCTTCTTCACTTACCTCTTTCAGTTTCATTGCAACCTTAATGCTCTGGGCATTAAGGAAAGTTAAGCCGAATGATGGAGAAACAAAACCAGAAAAAATAAAAAAATTAAAGACTGTTATAAAATCTTGCTTTGTCCAGTCCCGCAGTCAAGGGTTGTAGCTAGTCGCATTTAATTTAAAATCAGAACCAAAATACCTCTTTGGCAAAAGCAGTGTTGGTTTCATAAATCAGTGAACAAACCACATTTTCAAGAACTTCCTAAGTCTCTAAAAAGCCAGTAAAATACGTACCATCATCATGATACATGATTTCATAACTAAACACTTATTAAAGCTCAAAAGCACACATACACACTCTCAAAGTCAAAAAGCATACAGAGATCCATGCCACACTCCATTTACACAAAAGCCTGGTTAAAAAAGGAGCAAGTCACCATCTGCTGAACCATCTGCTCCATCCAAGTCCTGTTCTTCATTTATGGTCACTGGGGTAGGAGCTTCCACAAGAAAAAATGCTCAGCATCATCAGCATACCCAAATAAATATTTAGTACCTCCTAATACCACCCTCAGCTTAGTTCCAGTAGCGGTTTCAGGACAAAATTTTGGTCCTGGACAGATTTGACTGAGCTTGCTATACACTTGAGGATTGAGGACATGTTTTTAAACAGTAATTTAAGTGCTGCCTGAGTTATCTGGGGGGTTTTGCTATTTCTGCTTCACTGCTTGCCATGGCAGTAGCCCATCACCTTGGCAGAGACCCACTGTGGGAAAAGGCTGCACTGTTTGAGCTTATGGGATTGAGGCCACGTGCAAAAACGGAGAGTTTTGCCTGTTCATCCTGGTGTGCTTTCAGTTTAAAAGGAAAAGCAGTGAGACACACAAGCCCAATATTTCTTTCCATACAACCTGGCAATTACGTAATTTTTGCTACATGATATCTGTTTTAAGCCTACTTCAACGTTTAGCCTACCAAAGTATTTGGGCACTTGGAGAGAAATTACTTTCCTCCTCCAAACACGTGTTTTGTGGAAGAACTGTCTCTCTGAATGTGTTGTGAGCAAAGTGTGGAAGCTTCCTTAGACATCTAAATATTTCCTCATCTGTTCACTCATCTTTGTCTTAGAAGCCCATCCAGGCAGGCAGAAAACCAGGCTTTATACTTTCCTGCATTGAAAGCACCTGTGCATGCAGGGGACAGCTGTGTGCCTGGGTTATTTACTGTGCAAACAGCAGGAGATGGAGCAGAAAGCTCTTCCAGTGCCTTTGTCTGCAAGCACTTTGGTAAATATTTAACCCAAATCAGGCCTGTTTGGTGCTGACCAGAATGGTCACATTCCCTAGTTCCCAGATGCAGAGGTCAGAACTGAGTGGAGATGGGCACGGGCATTCTGAAGGGCAGGTGACACGGTGGCAGAGCTGTGTATTTGGGACAGTGTCTCTGAAGCAGTGATCACTCCTAGCTCTGAGCTTCACCCTCCACAGAGGAGTAACCTCTGTGCTTCACTGCTGCTTCAGGCTGTAGTAAAGTCACCTTCTGATGGACTTCGCCACAGTGAAATAACAAAGTGGGTCAGATTAGCACTGCTTATCTGTTCCAGTGCAAAACAGATTAATTACTTTAAAAATCCCAGCCCAAACCTTGTTGCTCTGTCATGTCATGTTCCCTGAGCTGCCACGGGGCACCTCTGCACAGCTTCCCCCTCCTCATGGTCTGGATGTTCTGCACGGCCTTTCTCTTCCTGTCCAAACCACTTCTTCACTTTACAATTCTTCAATTAGTTTGCCTTCAATCACTGAAGAGAAAACATGCATTAAAAAAAAAAAAAACCTAAAAAAGAAAAAAGTATTTCCTTTGCCCTCAAACTCTTATTCTTCCTTTTGACTTGTCCTTTTCTGAATCCATTTCAGTGGGTTCTTCCAACTAAATTAATTGCAACAACCCATCAGCGCAGTCACCATTTTCCATGTAAATGATTTAAATGCCATTTTCAGTCCCATAACAAACACACTTAATGGGTGCTGTCACCAGATTTCTGTAGAAACTCTGTGCTCCAAACTGCCCTCAGCAGGCACAGCTTTGGGTAAAGTAAAGTGACCTTAAATCTTCTGCACTCTCTTTCGTCTTAGCTGGAGATTGGCTTGGTTTCATGGCACAGAGCCATCTAATAGAGGCTGCTCTGGTACCTCACGGGCTGGCACAGCCCCAAAGGGATATTCTTGCAGAAAAGGATGTGCTGTGGCTGACGGGCATTTCCTGGATCATAGTCCAAAGACAGGAGGAGAAGGCAGGCAATGACATGCTGCCACTTTGTCACTCTCCCATCTTGAAGGCCCACTTACCAGCAAGAAATTCCCAGACATGCCAGGATTTTGGTAAGAATAGTCCCTAGAATGGCAGAATGGAGGTGGAAAGGGTCATTTTCTATCTCAGTGGGTTTTATTTGCCAGTGTTTAATAAGCTGATCCCTGATGCTGCACAAGACAAAGGGATTGTAATTGGAAGACTTTTACAGTCATATCTCATACACATAAACAATAATTCAATGTGTAAAGCATAAACTAACAGATTTCAAGTTCATGCTAATAATCCATTCTTTAGTACAGAAGGAAATAATTTGCACAACTGTGTTAGCCATTGTTTATACAAATATTGTAAAAATTCATCATAAACTCCCAGTCTTGTGGAATGATGAGTTATGATAGCTGAGCAGTTCTCAAGGTGCCTATTTACTAGAAGGAGAAGCAAGACCTAAAATGATCGAGATGTTGTGTTTAGAGGGAAGTCCCAGAGCAGAGTGCTCTTTTAAAGCAGGAAGGGTGAATGCAGACTCACTTCCCACAGCAAAATGATTTAGTGCTGCCATTAGAATTCCCACAGAGCTTGAAAGCAAGACTGAGAAAACTGGCATGGAGGTGTGCACTGGTGTAGGAAAAACACAGCTCTGCCTCGGGTGTGGGAACCTGCAGAGGTAATGATAAGCAGATAATGGACAGGATTAGCACAAAGCCTCACTGCCTCACTGGGACAGTGCAGAGACAGTGTTTGTTGCTCTCCTGAGGAAGAGGGAAGGCATCCAGGGCAGTACACCTGAGCTGGAGAAGGTACATCCAAAAAGAGAGTAGGGGTTTTTCCCTGACTGTTCTTTGTTAAGGATGGAGTTCTGCAGCAGCAGAACTGTGGTATCCTGCTGTTCAGTTCTGTAGGGACATGCCCCTTCGGGATCCTTCCATGCTGAAGCATAAATTTGACTGGAAATGGGATATTTATCTTTCTCAAACAATATTCATATATTTTTGCCTCACAGTGCATAGGCTTGCCTGACTCAGCACCATTTTGGTGAGAAAGAGGTAGGACTCCCCCATAAGAAGGAATATTCAGGCCATAAAGATGGACTCTACTCCTCTCTGGCTCTTTCAATCCCTGACAGCAAAAGCAAAGAGGATCCATATTACCTGATCATTTGATAATTGTCTCTCTTAGCCTTGGCTTCTTGTGACAGGAGATTACAGTGCCCAGTCAACAGGGCTGCTCATATCCTCCTTTCTGCACTCCATTCATATGGAGGATAAAGATATAAGGATATTTGGAGACAGTAATTTAGGGGAGCAACTCTTCTAAAAGCCATGAATTTGACAATAATTTCAAAAAAGTATGGCTGTGCCTGTTCAACCCTCCCTTGTGTGTATTTCCAGACACATCAATATAGCCCCCAGCCTCTTACAAGCTCATCACTGCTTGCTCAATACATCACTCAGTGCCCTGATATTCAAAAGCCACCAAAATAAATTAATGCCATTCTCTTTTACAACTATATATTTAAGAATATTAACTTTGCACACCAAAGATTTCTTACTGCTGGTTTTCCAGACCATGCCTTGTTTCTGACACTCACAGAAACAAAGTTTTACTAAAAAGCAACAGCTGAAGGAGAGGGAGTTGAATGCTGTTCCAATTTTTGCTTTTCCACCAGATTTGCTTCCTGGATTTAAGCCATTTGTTTTTCATTGGCAATAGATAAGTCCCGAAGGTGTCAGAAGTGGCACTGTCTGGCCTGTAGCATTGCTGTTACCTACAAAATGATGAAGAAATCTGATCCAGGTTCACTGGCAACACCTAAATTCTGCAGTCTACCCACATTTGGCTCAGAAAAAGCACATTTAGATGAACTTCAAATTGTACTCCTTCTGCAAAGTGAGAAAAGGCTAACCTGTTTCTCTAAGGCTTCATCCCTCTGTTAGGAATGTAACAAATAATTTCTTATCTTTTAATCAATCCCATTCCAGAGCTGATTTCTCTATGAGGAATCTTAATTTTGAAAAGCAAGATCCCTTGTGGAGATTAAAATAAACCTTTCAACTAAGTCACTAGGAAATAATTTCTGCATCCTTTTCACCCTTATTCAGCTGCTACATTCATTAATTTTAGAGAATTCTAGTTGTAGAGATTGTAAGTATTGGTGGAATTAAAGGCTAAAGAACTTCATAGTCTGTTTCACTCCACCACAAATCATGCCAGGCTTCATGGCCAACCTCATTTTCTCTCATTAGCAGAAGTGACATTGCTCCCTATAGGGTGAAGCTTTTTAAGGGAATTCCAAATCCTATGCCACCAGTCCTGCAAACTTGTCAGCATTTGAATCAGGAGGATCCTTAAGCAAAAGGCCTGTTTCTTTTACTTTTCAATTATAGCCCATCAGAGGGTTTGACCTGGGTGGCTCAGTAGGATGTTACATCTCTAACAGTTGTGATTCCACTCAGCAACTGCCTCACAACCCAGGAGTGAATGCAGCCTTGTAGAAAGATTTCAAACTTGCAATGCAAAAGGGAGAAACCCCATGATTTTTAAAATTTGAAAATTAAATTTTACAGGGTTGATTTTGCCAGATTTTTCTGAAGAGCAAATGACTGAATAACATAGAATGTAAATAATGGATTTTAGTGTTTTTCCTCAATGTGTGAGCAGCCCTAACCAACACCTGTCTTCTGAAGTGAAAAATCAGGACCAGCTCAGCGTTAGAGATGATAAAACTGTTCTGATTACTTTTTTGTTGAAAAATATCAGTTTATCAAAAGGGAGATCATATCAATAGAGACCTACTGGAAGTTGCTGTGCTTCCCAAAAATTTTTCTGGGTGGTTTCTTGCAATGTCCCAGTTTCCCAGAAGGTGCTGGTGACTTTTTGGTGCTGGTGACTGACAGAAGTGCAGGCTACTTTTGCACTATATTTAACCCGGGGACCAGGCACATTTCAGATAGAGTCCCTTGGTTCTGTTTAGGCTTCCTGACCCTGCTTTGTGAGATTTCCAATTTCTGTCGGAACCCTCCCATTCCCAGGATGACAGATCTCTCCAGGATGCAGCTGTACAGGGCCTGGAGCCCAGGCAGGACACTCAGGCACCCCTGAAGAAGGGACTGCAGTCACTTCACCCACCAGGGACACGCAGAGCTGTGGGTGAGATCCACACAGCGCTGCGTGCCAGGTGAAGGAGCAGATGATCCAAGTGAAACTGCCAAGGGAATTTATGAAGCAATCCTCTTGCACAAGTGATCAGCTTTGCTTATTCTTGCAGCAAATTTTATGGAATCGTATGGACTTTAAGTGAAACAGTGCTTTGGTGTATGGCAGGCATACTAAGCTTCCTGAGATATCAGAATCCTTTACCTGTAATCTTACAGAAAGTTTCTTGGTGTCTTTGCTGATGATGAGCTCTCCAAGTCTAGTCTGGGAAAGGAAAATTCTTCCTGCATTGACTCGGGATGTATCTTTCTTAGTCAACTCCAAAGCTGCAATTCACTCTGACCCTAGGACTGCTGGTCTGTAAAAGCTGTAATGCAGTGAGGAATTGAGCATTTTTGCATCCTGCTGTCTTGCCCTTTTCACATTGCAATCAGCTTTATGACAGTGGTGCTTAAAGACACTCTTGCAGTAGCCACTGATAAAATATTTCAGTCATGTCAAATGTCATCCTTGTAAATCCCTCAGACTCTGTCCTTACCACTGATTGAACAATTTCAACCAAGAGCTGATATTACGCCTATGAAGGTCATAAGTCTCATGCAGGCTTTAGTAAAACTTATTCAATTTCACATGAAGTTCTCAATCCAAATACTAGCCCTGCATGCCACTCTCAATTTGAGTTGGCACAGAAATTTCAGGAATGACAGCAGCAGGATTCAGACTACTTTCTTAAAATCTTTCAGCATATTGACATTACATTAAATGCCAAATGCCAGAGGAACTGCCTTTTTCAATCCTGACATTGCTACTGTTATCTGTCACCATTACTGAACTACAGCAATGCCTGGATCCCAAATTTAGATCAGGGTTTTAAAGCACAAAAAAAAAAAAAGAAAAAATACAGAAAACCAGAGAAAAAGTTTTTACTCTGATAAATAGTTTAAGTAGACAAACCCCAAATGGGATACAAATCAAATATAGATACCCAGAAACTTGGAGCAATTTACCAAGAGTTTTAAAGCAAGAGTGGCAACACAGGAAACAGATCCAGTGCTTCCGAGCAGCTACATTATGCTTCAATAATAAATGTATAATTTTCTTATTACATGTTTGATATTACCTATTTAACAGACATCCAACAGAGGCTGTTTAATAGAGATTCACAAAAGAATCAAGGAGTATTTCATAATACGTCTCTTTAACTGGCAGAAAGTTTTTTAATGTCCTAATCATTAAATGCACAGAAAAGTCACTTATATAGCAGGTAAAATAGAAAGAGAAAGGGAAGGCACAAATGTGTTTTGCAAAGTTACAGCATATTACAAAGACCAAATCATCCACACAGAAAAATAATAAACCACACAATATCTGCCTTCAAGTCCTACATGCTGCTGAACTGCAGTGATGGAAAGAGTTTATCTTTTATATCTTCCATTTCTAGTGAAGCTGATCTTTTCCTCCCTGGTGATTCTTTCAATTAATAGCTTTTAAATGTTCCTTTCCAGCAGAGAATTTATCTTTCCTTGAATTTTCCTGTAGTATTTACATCGTGTGTGATTCTAGCAGAGATCACAAGTGAAGCCTGCAGTTCAAAGTACTGAACCCCCCTTACATTAATGACTCTTAACAGTACTTGGGCCATGAAGAGGGGGGATTAATTTGATGAATTATCAGCACAGGGACTCCTGCTCTGCGTGCAGGGCACTGAACAGCCTGCAGGGACATGGGCTGTGGCCAAACTCCACTCTGCTGGCACTCCACTCCATCTCCTGAAAGCCACAAGGATCCTGAGGCAAAGAACTGAATTGCTGCACTTCCAAATCAGATTGGTCCAAACCAGAGCCCCAGCAGGTTCCCCATTCAGGGCATGGGAATGTAAAAGAAACCCGGAGTCCAGGCTTTCCTTCTGCCCTTCACTTGTGTAAGGTCTCGGGGATGAGATGAATTTTGTGTAATTCCAGTGAGTTCTATCAACTCATTTCTGCTTTCAAATGAAATTTCAAAAGAAATCAGACTTGATAGACAAATGTCCTAAAATATTGTAGTAGGCCATCCCTGCAGTCCCTGGAGCTGCTTTTGATGTAAATTTGCATCTGCATCCACACAAAAGAGGATTTAGAAGTTATTAGAGAGATTTGAGCCTAAATGTAAAACATCTGATTTAACATTACATGTTCCCATGAGTTTTGTTTGTTTATGTGCATAAGCAAAATTTAATGATTTCCTGTTAACATATTATTCAAAACATAAAAATCAATTAAAATAATTTTCTACAATTCACTCATAGCCAAATGCTGACACAGTTTAAACTCACTACTGCCCTCAAAAGCAATGGGAAAACCAAGATAAAGATGAATATGGATTTATCCACTTAAAGGAAAAACTTCAAGTGTTTTTCCACCCACAGTACAAAGTAACTGAAGAACAATGAATAATTAAAAAGATTGGTCATCTTTTAAATAAGGTTTGCTCATATGTGCTCTAGATTAAATAAAGCTGTTGTGATAACTTAAATAAAATTAATTCTATTTTTAGAGGATTTAGTCTAACTGAATGTAGCTGGTAATTAAGGAAATAGCAGTTCTAGCACTTGCTCTCTCTTGTATTTTCTTGCAGACAAAGAACACACAACTTCCTACAGCCCAGGCACTGCAAACCTTTCCAATACAAAAAGATACCTATGGCTGGCAAAACCCTGTCGCTACAGTCACAAAGGAATGATAAACCCCAGGGAATATAAGAGTCCTCACAGGCATAACTTTTTAGTGGAGACAACTCTTCATTTCCTGAGGATTCTCATCATTTTTGTAGAATGTGACACCCTCTGGAGTTTGCAGGTTGTGATTTTTTCTTCTTCATGGATTAAGAGCATTCTCTCTATTTCACCTCTTCCCTGATGGGCAAGAGGTCCATCTACTCCACTCACAGCAGAACGTGGCCTATGAAGTAAGAGTGATGTAAACACTGAGCCAGGAATTGTATTTTAAGATTAAGACTTGTTTGTTGTTGTTCTGACATGACATGCTTTGTTCCTCCTTTTGTTCAGGAGGTTTATCTTAAAATGTGCTGAACTCTCCACAGATCCTACATTCAAAAGCCAGTGAGAGCCTATAATTAAAGAGGACTTAAAATTCAGTAAGGAAATAATTTTCCTATTCATGACTTGACTGGTTATTTTAAGTAGAGAGTAACTTATTTCAAGCTATAATCAGAGAAATTAAATGGTTAGAACACAATTAGCTGATTTTCAAAGGCATTTTGTTAACAGGATTTAAGCACTACTGTATCTTTATAAATCTGCTTCACAGCATTCTTCCTGCTAATAAATGAACTAAAATAACATTAATCTGTGCTGGAAACGGAGAGCAGTGCTACGTTTCCACAATCGGCAGGTCCCAGGTGGGGAGTCAAGCAGCAATGAAGATAACTTGTTTCTACAGAGGGGAGTTGCTTGTGTCCAGCTTCTGCCCTGTACACCCTTCCTCATCCCAGAGCCATTGCACTGGCTTCCCCTCTACTTTAAGCAGTCATTAATTTCAACAGTTTTTCTCTCTCGGGTTAATATTTGCGAAGGTTTTTATTCAGACAACCTTTATTTATTGCCCTATGCACCCTCCAGTAAGTCTTCTCTGAACATGCCTGTTTAGTGGGCTTTTTGTTGTTGTTTTGGGGTTTTTTAACCTGGGGGTTTTTTTGTGGTGGTGTTGTTGTTGTTCGGAGGGTTTTTGTGGTTTCTTTTTGGTGTGTGGGGTTTTTTTTTGTTGTTTTTAGTTAATGCAGTATTATAGATTGCCAGAGATCTATGGCAGGTTTCTGATTCTGGCTAAATACATCCTGCCTTTCCTCATGGTAACTATTTATCCAAATCCCTACTTGCTATAAATCCTTGCTACTCACTGCAGATCAATGAAGTAATAAGAGTGTGGAACAAGTTAATAACTGCCCCCCTTAATGTCAAAGGCAAGGAGACCTTTGAGCAACAGTTTATCTTTAGCTCCAAGCTTGTTCACCAAAGGCAACAGGATGGAGGAACATGTGTAGGTGTTCCGCTGCAGCAAATGTGGCTCAATGGAGACTCAGAGCTGAGCTGCCTCTGTCAGAACTATCTCAAGTAAGTGGCACAGATTAAATGCAGCACAAGAGTTTAGGCAGAACCTGTATAAGAAGCAAGCAGCTAAATACAGTGCTAAGGTTTTCATCTTTTTTGCAGAGGGGAATTAGCTGAACCAATTTCCGCGCTTTTGGTAGAATACTCACTGAAGAATCCCATTAGAGAAACAGAAATTGAATGGGCAGCCAATCGTAAAAATAATTGCTCAACCTTTATCCTTTCCAGCTGATTTTTGAGAATCTGAACTCAACAGAACTCCACAGGCTAAGCATGAATTGATTCTTCTAAAATTGAATTAATTTAATTTGGGAACAGTCACGTTTGAAGGCAAAATTTCGCTTGATCAAAACTTATTATTTTGATCTCTGATTTCTGTGCAAGTGCATCAAAAAATGAAATACCTGTGTTTGGAGGATGATTATGTCTAGACATGAGGCTGCTACTTTTTTATATCACCAGCACCAGGAGCAGACTGTTTGTACAAAGACCTTTAGACAGCAGTTCTAATATGAAAGCAAGGCGTGGAAGTCCCAGAGCTCCATTTTCTCCTTAGATACTGGGTGAGATACATAACCTTTCTATATTTGATTTTGACATAATAGCAAGAAATATACTTTCCAGCCCAGCTGTCAGCCACACTTTCAGATGCATTATACCTTTAGAAATGTGTAAAGATGAATATTACTAAGATCAAAAGCTGCAATTTGAAAGGTTCCAAAATATAAAACACATGCAGATACATTAAGAGTAGAGACATTATCTGTAAGCTGACCCTGCCCATCAGAAACCATCGTAAGGTTATCTGGGTATTTTTTATGGTGTCCAATTTTAGAAAACAGCAGTCCAAGAGTTAAACAGAGCAAGTCCATTCAAGAAGCTGATATGAATTTATCTACAGGCCCACAGATGTGCCAGTTAATGTTTTTATATCAGGTAGGGTTGCTGAACTCTGCAAGATAACAGTGAAACGGTGTGATTTTAAAGCCACCATTCAGGCTACATTTATAGCCCAAACTCATAGACCCCAGTTTGCAGAAGGGCTAAGAACTTGCTGTTTCCACTGCTTGCCCTAGAAAACTACAGATGCTTAAAAACTTGGAATTCGTGTTTGAGTCTGGTCAGAGAAGGACTGCAGAATTGCACCACATATTGCCATGTAGCTGCAGCAGGTCTTTTCTTTTTCAGTCACGGGCAAACAGTAATACACAAAGAGCTGGGTTTCTTCTATTTTATCACCCCTTAGTTAAGCATCAGGTAGGGCACTGATTTGTGCTATTGTAGCACTCAGGATCCCAGCACTGAAGCTGCTGTGCACACACACAGACTCCTGTCATGCCTGCACATTTTGTGGTTGTTCATGTGCATAATAAGTGTATGCAATTTTGTGTCTCTCTTATTTGTTAGCTTTGTGAACCCACCTTGCATGTGCAAATACAGCAGAGAAAAGCAGAGATCACAAAGTCTTTGGGAGTCCAGAAAAACATCAAGATATTGACACTATTAAAAAACAAGTCTCTCTAATTGCTGGCAGCATGGTCTGGCTCACTGTTGGTGCTGTTACTTGGTGCTAAAGGCAACTGAAGTTACTCATGAACAGTCCAAAAAAGACACTTGTCAGAGACACACAAGGGGAGAGTTATGTAAAGATCCATGAGCTAAACATTCTTGCAAACCCTTGAGCCCTCCTTGTGTAAGCAGCTAGACAGGATGAAATTTCCAAAGGGAGAGCTTCTCGCAAGGGGATTCACAAAATACTTGTTGTCTACACCTTGTGTTGATAAATATTTCCTCTGCAATAGACACCTAAACTCCCCAGGCCCATTCTGTCCTTTTATTCATGGTTTGGACAGAATTTTGAAAAAAAAAGGTTGTTCTATTAGAAACAATAACTGGCATGTTCATTCACTTTTTCTTATCACATAGTATGCTTGTAAACCTTAAACAGCTTTTTTTAATGTATTCTTCATTATCCTGCAAAGGAAGTAGCCCTTCCTCAAGAAAGAAAGGTATCCCTAAGCAGGAAAAGCAAATGGATAAAGAAGAGGAGAGAGGTTCATAATTCTTGCAACTGTCAGAAGATCAATAGGATCTATTGGAAATAGGAAGTAGGAATGGGAAAAGGTTTTTCACCCAGAGGGTGGTTGGGGACTGGAACAGGCTCCCCAGGGAAGTGGTCACAGCACCAAGCCTGTGTGAATTTGGGCACTGCTCTCAGGGGTGTCTTGTGCAAGGCCAGGAGTTGGACTCTATGATCTCTGTGGGTCCCTTCCCACTCAGGATATTCAGTGATTCTAATACTTACCTCAGTTATTCAGAATTAGACACCGAAGATTTTAGAATCAGCAAACACCTTAAGATAAAAAGAACATTTCTGTTTTCAAGTCCAGTTAAAATATATGTGTGGTTCAAGTTCTTTCCATCTCCTGCTAGCTTTTAGTCTTTTTTTAATGAACTCTTTACTAATTGGGAAAGGTCCTTTCCAATTTGTGACATGATTCTTGATTGCTTAACAGATATAATTAGCATTAGGTCACTTTATCTCTGAATCAAGCATTTTCCTGCTCCTGCTATCTTCCAATATTTAATGCATTAGTGCTTCTTAATGCCTCCAGGCCATTATTAAAATTTGTCCCTTAATCTGGAAGTTTGAATTGATGGTCCCCTGACTCTAAAAAACCCCACTGTCTGTGAACTCAGGGGAGGGAATGGCAGAGAAGGAAGGGTGGTGGCCCTGGAGAGACAGTAAGGACACACAGACAGGAAGGAAGTCACTGAGCAGACATCCCAGCACTGACCTGAACTGAAGACTGAGGGAAAAGTGAGTTTTGTGTGTCCCATTCAAGACTGCAGCAGGTATTTCAGACTCTAGAGCTGAAGTCCTGACCTTCCCAGCATCACTGGCAGAACCAAGCCCAAAGCACAGACCCTCCAGCTCTGTGTGATCCTGGAAGGAGACTCTGCAACAACTTTTAAGACTATGCAAAAGGCACTGTAAATAAATCTGCAGTGCAGAACAAGTTACAAAAAAATTCAGAAACTACCATCTACATGCTGATAACATATTTATTAGCCTACTGGCTCACTTAGAACTTGTTGTTCACAGACAAAACAACCTGTGGCACAGACAGAAGGCAGTCTGGCTTGCAGGAAAGATAAATAGGTACATAGATATGCATCCTGTATCTGAAGGCATATTCAGTCGACACCCCTTGGTTAGCCAAGCATCAATGAACAACAAAGAATTCAACCCAATGACTCTCACCCAAAAACAGACAGTGGTTTTTATTTGCAAAACCTGGAAACCATCCTATTCTATTCTCAGCTCGCTCATATTCCTTATTCCCTTATGAGGCACAGAAAACATTGTGCCTTTGTTTGAAAATAGGTTATAAAGAGAAACTGGAAAAGGAAAGCAATAGTGAATGAGGTGTTTTTTAGAGACCCTTTCTTCCACCACTTTTTAGTTTTTGCTTTTGTGCCTTGGATAATAAAGCTAAAAGCTGGATGGCACCCACGCACAGCATCCCAAGTCTGAAATACCAAAGATAATTCGAGGAGCAGAGACTCCCTTCTGAGCTCTGAATGGCACATCTGTCTTTGTCCTTTGGGCTTTCTCCTCCTCATTTCACATTTATTTCCTCTCTTTGTGTCCCTCAGTTTGTGTGAGCACAGACCCCCTTCTCTTCCACACAACTGCTCACACAGCTGCCTGGCCAGAGATGAAAGAAACCTGCATTGCAGGGCCTGGAGCACTGTCAGAGCTTGCAGAGAGGCAAAATGTGCTGCCCAAGTGTAGCCATGGCCACTGGCCTGGGCCAGCCTTGGCCAAGGCACCATGGCCTGTTTGAATCTCAAGGGTTTGTGCCAAAATTCAGCTGGCAAACATCTTAACTCACCACATAATTCAACAGCTGAATTAGTTTGTCGAAATTGAGAATTTTACCATCCACTTCAGTTTACAGACAGTGCCCACACTGCCTCAAGGGGCAACCAGAGTACGTGCCAAGCTGTCCTACTTGTTCAAAGCAGATGCGTTTAAAGGCAAAATCTTACTGACTGAAAAATTATGTGCCATGTTTTAATTGTATATCAGGTACTTCCTAGCTTCTGCTTTTATTCAAATTTGGCTGAAGTTCCATCCACAAAGAAAGTTTGAAAATGTATGTGGAAAAGCCCCTCCCTCCTCTCCCAGCACCATGCCCACTGCTGCCAGTTTTTATGATTTGACTGAACAGCGGCCCAAAGCTCCAAAAAGAGAAGGCCAAACCCTTAAAGCTGTTATTTTTACATCTTGTAATCCTTACACCATTTTGGGGGTTTCCAACTGGCTGGCAGACATTTTCAACATCTGATGTTGGCAACACTGCACATGGCAGCAGCTGAGCTCACACGAGCTGGATCCTTCTCCATTCAGAGGAAGCTGATTTCAAAGCATACCCACTAAGGCATCATCTAAAGATCATCTTCCATGACTTCCCTCATGGAAAACAGTGTTTTTGTGGCCAAAGCTAAACTTTTTATTTTAAATGGCTTTGAAAGAGACAGCAACTTACCAAGACTTAGTATTCAGAAGGAAAGGTAATCCAGTAGAAGGAAAGATGAGGAAAAGTGTGATAATGGAAGAATGACCAGTTTTGTTTGACTGTTTCTTCTTGTAGCAAAGAGAAATGTTAAGCAAGACAATTGATCATTTAGATACATTACAAAGTATAAAAAATGGTCAGTTATAATTAATTATCTCTTCAGTATTATTGATTCTAAACGTTTCTGACTAAACACAAAAGCCCGAGCTCCCAGGAGAAGGAATTTGCTCAATCTCTACAGGCTGGTGTCTTTCCCTATACTGTACTGCTTAAAATGCTGTATTACTTAGCACTTAAAATCTTGGCTGTATATTCATTCTAATTACTTTCAAACCCAGCTTTGGACTGTGCAGGAAATGAGATGGCTGACATATCAGAGTAACACTGAAATCTTCCATTACTGCCTTTTTGTGCTAAAAGAGGAATCAGCCATGGTGTGCCTCAATAATCCCACTATTTTTAAAAGGAGTAAAAATACATTTCTGCAATTTTTATAGTAGACTGAGAAACTCTTTTCAGCTCTGCTCAATATGATTTTTAATAATTCCACTGGCTCTGACCAGATACTTTTATGAGGAAACAACAGATAATTCACAGCAAAGTACTTATTTCTCTGACAGTACTATTGCTTGGCTTGCTTGATGCATGGGGCAAAATGCAAGTTCTAGACATATTGCAATGTCTCAGTGTCAGACAATTAAATACTGGTTAGTCAGTGCCAGGGAGCTATAGACTTGAAAGTGGGACAAAAGGAATGAAACCAGGCATCCTCCTCCACACAGACAATATTTGTCTTCCCAGGTTTGGGTGCTCTGCTCTGCAGGTACAGCCAACAAAAAGTTTTGCAGCTAGTCAGAAGATCTAAGGGGGAAAAAATGGGCATGGGGAAAATCACCATTGCTGTCATGTCTCTGGTTTTGTGTCTCTTCAGTTGCATCCCACAGTCCCTTTCACTGTCAAAAATGACTGCAGCCATGGCCCTACTGTAACTCAGCTCAGCCCCCTGTGGATAAGCACACAAGAGACTATTTTCAGCTAACTTTTGCTGCTGTGTATCCACAATTTCCATGCATTACAATAACTTTTCCAGAAATCTTCTCATGGATAGAGTCTACAACTAAAATAGAATTACAGTTCTTGATTTGCAACTGCACTTTTTCGTGAGATGTTTAATATTTAAAGTCTAATGTGGATTTATTGGAAATTCCAGTCATACAAAATAGATGTTTGTATTCAAATTAATAAAATTCTAAACTAGTGTTTTGATGCCATATTTTATCAATTTGAAACTTACATTCTCCAGAGTCCCTTTCAATATTTGTTTTATATTTGCTGCTTCTATTAGGGAAAAAATTTCTTAGAATATCTATGAAAATGGAGTATAAGAAATATAAGCAGTATTGAAAAAAGTGGATTAACCATCCAATTCATATTTATGGTTGCAGAGTTCCAATGTTCATTTAATTTAGGATAAATTTTACTAACATGGCACAAATATGAGAGTATTCCTAAGTTATTTCTTCGTGCAGGACCTAGAATATTATCAGTGTAGTTATTGATTGTGCAGCAATGTTCAAAGGTTCTCAGAAAGCACAGACTGTAAGGAGAGAAGATACAAGAGGACATGCACTCAATATCATGAATGTCAGTGTTTGTGGTGCTGGGAGCAGAGATTGATGCTCCTGCCCTTGGAGGAAGTCATCTTTTTGTACAGACACTGCCAGACCTGACTTTTATCGTGCCTCAGAAATCATCCTAAAGCACAGACCAGTTTGCCTGAAAGGGCATCACATGACATTTGCAGAATTTCCCTCGGGCAGAGCACAGCAAGGGTTTATCTTGCAGGGCTGTTTGAAGAGCCAACAATTCATTGATTGCTCAGTGCTGTGAGGATGGAAGTGTTATGTCAGTGCTTAATATTTCTCACAATTTCTACCATGATTATTTGTGCCTTGGGTCTAGCAGAGGAATCCACCTTTTGGAGATGCTCTCTAAATGGAGACTCATTTAGATCTGGACACTGGATTCAGCTTTCAGGGCATGTGATGTCACTGATGTTCACAGCTACATTTGAACATTTGCCTCTCTCATTATTTATTAATTCTTGGCGCAGCTTGAAAGTGTGTAGGCCTCTCTTTTTTCCTAATTATAATTTATTTTAAATATAAATACTTCTTTATAAAATATAACATAAATTTATGTTTAATGTATTTTAATTACAATTTATTTTTGCTCATATAAGCCAAAACCACAATAGTATAAACATATTATGCACCTGGCTGTGATGTACCTTTCACAGCAAACCCCTTTTTGAAGTAAAAAAAGCTATCCCTGCCATCTCTCCACTGAGATGTATTGCCATGGCTCTGATAAATAGCATCCCAGGAGCATGTCTGCCCTGAATGCCACTAAAGAAGAGATAACCTGGAATTGCAGTCTCTTTCCAGGGTACCCTATCAAAACACAGTGTCTCCTACCCTGCTTCCGCTCCCAAAGTTCTTCATTCAACTTCTGACCCATCTTAAATATTCATATTTTCAAATGGAAACACACAAACTGCATTAAATTTAAACCCTGTGCTCTTCCATGCTGACCAGGTGTTCTGCTCCTCATAACCCTGTAGGCAGACAGGCTCTGGATGTGGATCTCAGAAAAGATTTGCACACTTTTGAGATTTTTTCCACACTCTGAATAGTGCAAGGGAAGCCTTGTGTGGCAAGTCATCCTTGCACCTGCAGACCAGGATACAGAGAGGCACCCAAGGGAAAAAAAAGCCTTGGACAAGAATTTCAGCCATTAGCTGTCAAGTAGCAACTGGATAATCATTATGATGAACTTTTTTAATCATTGCGAAAAGACAAGCATTCTGAAACCACTAATAAATGCACTCACTGGACTTCCAAACAGCTTCCATTATTCACTGTCAGTGCATCCTAAGTTGGCAAAGCCTTGTATATTTGGTAGCTTTTTTGCATTTGGTGCATTTATCAGTCATTTCGAGTTTCAATGTGATTAGCTGGTATCTGAACAAATTCCTTAGGCAATCTTCCAACTAGATTATATGATGATTTAAAAAATTACAAGAAAACTGAAAAGGGGAGTCTTCAATATAAGCAATATTCTCCATCAGAAATATAAATGGAGGAGTCATGGTGAGAGTGAAGTCCATTATTCTGAACTTCAACAGAAGCATCACAGCAGAGAGAAAATGAGATCATAGGGTGGAGATGAGATAAATCAATGTAGTTTAGGAAGGGTCAGAGAGGTGGCACTGATGGAGGGATTGTGCACACCCCTACCAGTTCCCATCATAGCTCCAGGCAGGGTTGGGGAACTGGGAGGGCTGCAGTGCTCTGAGCCTTTGAGGTGTTTCTGTCACTTGGGCTGAGCAGACAGAAATACTGCTCTCAGGAGGCAGAGCTGTACTGCCCTAACTCATCCTCACTTCAGGCTCTGTGCAAGCAGCAGGTCTTTCCATCCATTGCCTTGCTCCTTCAGAGAGCATTTTTGGGGTCCTTGTCCTTTACCACCTTATTATCCACTTCCTGTGTCCACATAGGATCTCTGTTTCCTCCAGCTCCCTTCAGCTTCTTCAAAATATTCCTAAAGTACTTGCTTGTGCTTCAGTTATTTCAGACTACATTTTTGAGTATGAAAACCTATTTTTGAGCATCCAAATCTATCAATCACAGAACTTCCAGTTCCTGAATAGATGTAGATATGCATATGCATCCATGGGCAGGACATCACCATGTGAGTTTGTTCTGGCAGTCCCACCAGGAGCTGTCTTGCAAAAGAAACCTTTCCATAGCACAGACTCATGTGCAGCCTCCCTGCAGACCCCCTGCTTTTTCATGCTTAGGGTGTCAGAAATATCATACAAACCATTTAACACCAAACCCACTAGACTCTGATAGAGGGTGAAGGAATGCTGACACAGGACACAGCGTTTCTAGTGCCAATGCTCACCAGTCCAAGCTGGGAGGTCAGGGAGGCTGAAGCACTGCTCAGTCAATGAGGGAGCTGCAGGAGATGGCAACCGTGGTGTGGGCAGCTGAAGGACAAGGGACAATTCCTCCGCAGCAGGTGAGAGAAGGCTGATCACTTCTTTACACAAATTCCAAAGCATAACACCCTGCTGCTCTAGGCCTTTGATACAAGGAAAGCATACTGTTCAGTGGTAGGGTTGCACTGTTTGCATTTAGAAATGGTTTATGGAAATGATTAGCAATGATTTTGAGAGCAATTTTTGCCTCAGCCCCTCTGGCATTCATTGACAAAGCCTCTGGCGCTCTCAGAGAGTTTTGCAAACGCAGCATTCAAGCTTTTGTCTCTGCTGTCATCAGTTCTCACAGCTCTGAGAGATTAATTTTTTGGAAATGGAGAGTAAGCAGCTTGATTCTGTTTACCTTTCCAGTGCTGTAACAACACTAATTCAAACTGGCCTCAGCCTTGAGCACAGCCAGAAGCAGCACATTGGAGAGCTCAGTTTTGCTGCTTTTCTGCAAGGAAAAATTAACCACAACATTATGTAAAGAGTAGGGAGCACTGACAAATTTTTTTGAAAGGGAAAAGGACTGCAGATAGTGATGAAGCAAGAAAATTCAGTTCAAACTAGGGAAGGTGAGGAGATGGTAACAGAGACAAAGGAAAGAGAAAGGAAAGAGGACAGCAGAGTTTGGGGAATGCAGCTACCGCCTTCCCCTCATTGTAGCCTGCACAGAACGAGCCTTTCATCTGTCTTAGAGAATGGATGAAGGCAACAGAGAGAGTAGGGAGCAGGGAGCTCAGAGGCAGATTTGGCTGGAAGATGTCCGTACACAGAGGTGTGGAACTGGCTGAGAAAAGCTGAGCCCGGGCTGCTCCAGGCTCAGAGGCATTGCTCTCTGCTCTCCCTCGCGTGTGTTACTGTGCTGTGGCAGGGCTGAGTGCATGAAGGGTTAAAACAGGGGGTGCACACTTTTAGAGCCCTTGCACATTAAATGTCTCCTGTGCTCTGTAACCCATCTTTCCTGGAAGAGAAAAGCAAACTAAGCCTCAAATAAAAAGACTTGAAAGAAGCTGAAATCTTCTGTTTTGAAAATAGCAGAATAAAACTTTTCAACTATTCTCCAGAAAATAATCCTCTTTTTCTGTTATCAGGAATTATATTAAGTCTTAACTTTAATTAAACTAAAAATACATGTTTTGGTGAGCAAACTATTTGGTTAATGGCATCCAGCTTCATCTGTCACCTGTTACCGTGGTTCTCATGGAATGAGATGGTATATACCAGCAAGTACTCAGCAGGGAGATTCATTAGATGGGGCTCAAAGATTTAACAGAGTTTCTTATATTTGTAGGAATAAAAAACCCTATGAATTGTTGCTGTGCACTGAAGAGCCAGGTAGAAGACGCTCCCAATTACTTTCTGCAGTGACCTCCAAGAAGAGCCTGAGAAAATGCACACACAGCCACCAGGGTGAGGATTAAAACTCCCCCTGATTACAGAGGTTTATTAAAGGGCCCAGATAGGAGGAGAACACAAAGAGACAAGGAAGACAATCTAATAGTGGATGGAGAGCCCTATTAGCAGACATCAAGAGGAGTTTTCCAAAGCTGTGAGGAGGAGAATAAAGCAGGAGCTGTGTGCACAGTGAGTGTGCAGTGCCTATGGCACACAGGAACACCTTTCTTGGAAAAGCTCATTTCCAGCACAGGGTTAAACCCAGTGCAGGGATCAGCAGCCACCCCAAATATTTCCCCAGAGGAATACTGTTCATGACAGTCACTGCATATCTACAGAGGAGATTAGACTGTGTTTCTAACAGATTTAACAGCAACCTTCAAAGGCAGAAGAGCAAAGACAACACAAACAGCCATTATACAACAAAATATGGAGGTACAAACCCACTGAATGTAGCAAAACAGTGCTGGATATCAAAGTCATCACCCCTGGTATATGTAGTTGTTTTAGGAGAAGTGAGAAGTCGGCCTGTGTAATGGTGATTCATTAAAAAATACACGTACACAAGATATCCTAACCACCTGCTATTACTGTTTATTTATAGTGATGTGTCAATATAGGTTTGCATTTTATATTCTTCTGGCTAAAACTCTGAAGGAACACTGCGTTCATGAAGAGGTTGACAGAGCTGTAGTTTCAAAATAACTTTTTAGACACTCTTTCCATGGTAAAAGTTGTGAAGGTTGATGTTTTAAAAAATCAAAATAGTTTAGTAAAATACAGATAAATAATAGATGCTCAGCATAAAAGATATCTGGTTTTCCTGTCTCAAACATGTTAGCCAAGTGCAGAAAAGTAAACCCTAAGGAGACTGGGTCATAGTTAATTTGGCTGTCAAGGGAGAAAATTAAATGATGAAATCACTTTTTCACCTCCATAAAAAATGCAGGAAGGATATTTACTTTGCATGTATAAATGACACAATTTATTGTTCTATTTTAACATTTCTTTTCTTCAGACCACCACGAAGAAGGTTTCCATAGAAACCTAAGAAGAAAAGCAAAGAGGAACATAATTTTGCTCAGTTTATATTGATTTTAAATACCACTGCACTTACACCAGCAATGTGTCTTCTGCACACATTTTTTATCAGCTGACAATCTAAGTGTTGCAGTTGATTAAAATAGCAATTTAGATTTAGCAGTTATCAAAAACACTGTTTGCAGTGCAGTCTATCACCTACCCAAATTATGGCATTGTAGAACACCAAAGATGAGTAATTTTTTAAGCAGCTATGATGAGCTTTATCAAGATGAAAACTGCTTTGGAACAGCTCTGGTCCTCCAGTCTCTGTTCTTCCCTAGGGCTGATTTAAGGTACTATAGACAATATACTAAATCTTTAAATTAATCTCTTCAATTTCTTAAACTGCCTTGTATTGGTGATTAACATAATGATTTCTCCAGAGAGCCTGACCTCTGTTCTTTCCAAGAGATGTGACTTGGCCACTTGCTGAGGATGAGTCTTTGGTAGTGCTGGGGCACAGGCTTTTTGCAACTTTAGTGTCTTGATTTATTTCCTTGGGTTTTTATTTATTGCACGGGTTTTTATTGCTGTTTCTGTGTTGGGTTTTTTCCTTTCTCATTTTAAAATCTTCTCACCAAAGCCAGAAAACAAAGAAAAGTGAAGAAATCAGCATGTTTTTAACAATTCCCAGAGGCTTCAAGGCTCCCTCTTTCCTGCATGCAATTACTTACTCCTGTTGTTCACACCTGACTCATTTATATGTGCCTGAAACCATTTTAGGATAACCTGTCCAACAACAAGTGGATATTGTATTCTGAGGAGCCTCATGCTGAGAGGCAGAAGGAGGAGATTCTGTCTGAGCCTCCAGGAACACACAGGTAGTTTCACTCAGAGACCTCACTGTCCTGAGGAAGCTGCAAATTAGTAAATCCTTTCAGGATTCCAATTTCAATACAATTTCTTCCTGTTTACAGAAAGCTGAAACTTGGAGACCTCTCACACTGTTTATCCAAAATGCCAACTGCTGGAAGTCAGAGCTGTCTCAGTGGCTTTTACGTGTGTGCAGACCTAGCTTCAGTATTCACAAAACCAAACCAAACCAAACCAAACCAAACCAAACCAAACCAAACCAAACAAAAGCAAAAAAAATCCCCCCAAAAGAATAAATCTGTTGTCATATGAGGCTAAAAGAATAAATTACTTCAGTTTTTCTCTCTGGGATCCATTATTTTCACTTTTATCAGTTCTGGATGAGAGAGCACTATTTAAGCAAATACAGCTACACACACTTCTACAAACAGATCATGTGAAGATGAAATTCTATGTTCCCTTTTGATTGCAAGGTGATCAGTAGAGATGACCCGTAATTTGGGGTTTTTGCTCTGAATTTATTTTTCATCATAGTCACCTTAGGAATGGCAGGGTTTTTTTCCATTCTGATTTAATGAAAAGCTCTCTTTTTAAGAACATCCAGAAGATGACAGAACCTTCCTTGAAAAGCAAACACAGGGGATTAAACCTTCTTCCCTTTCTGTGCTCACAAAAACTAAGATACAGGCAACAACATGGAAAAAACAGCAACATGATAAGCCACAGCACCATTTCTTGGGTACTTTCAAGCTTGATTTCCAAATTAAAACCCATTCTAAGATCATACACCACATCATTTTCACAGTGGAGCAGTTTCAGATTTCCTGTGTATGGGGGTTTTTTTAGGTCAGGTCTGCTAATGAGCTCAAAGTGAGTGACAAAAATCCCCCTGATGAAATGACGTAACAAATATGAACTCTGAGCGTGTCCCCCACAATGGGTAACGATGTTGGCACTTGAATGATGGCCAGAACAGGCCGAATTTCTGTTCCTGCCATTTTAAAAAAAGAAACACATTGGCCTATCTTTCCTCATTCTCCGATAGTGAAATGTAAAAATAGAACTATGCACTCCAGAGGGCTCCAAGGGCTCTTTTCATTAATGTGAAAAATCCATAATTTATAGCTCTGCAATGTGAATAGGTTTAGAAGACATTTAATCACTAGTGAAAATGCCATAACCCCAAACCCACTCCCACGAAAATATAGATAGCTCACAGCTATTCATCCAGGCTTGTTGGGAACTGCTCGAGTGTTCCATATATTCTCCCTGGTGAATGGGAGCAAAGGAACACGTCGTGAGAACGGCTAGTCCAAAACACAGCTTACTCTGAAAATACCCAAAGAATCGTTTCAAATGGTATATAAGTGATATGAGTTGCTTTCTAAATATAATACATTTTGCTTCAGTACTATCCGATGGGGATCAAGTCACACTTTTGATCCTTTCACACTTCCAGGCATGACATGTGGCAAATGGGAGTGCAGCTGTAAGAAAATCTGTTTTGGTATTAAGGATGGAAAGGTTTGCATTCCAAGGATAAATCCATATTAAACTACAGGCTTTTCCACACCCAGATTTGAAGGTTCTATGCAGCTTTTTGCTTTCCAGTTATATGCTAAGATAGAAAATGTTTTGCTGTGAAAATCATCTGGTTTGAAATGTCTCATATGCTACCAGAGGAATCGCAATTAAATTAATCTACCTTGTTGTCTGAATACACACATAGAGGGATCTACTTTTGTTATAAAGCGTTTTAGATTTCTACAATTTCTCCAGATCTACTGTCCCCTTACAATGGAGTTTAAAGGTGAGTTAGATACTTGTGAGATCTAAGTGATTCTCATGTTGTTCAAAGCCACCACAGATGCTCAAAAACTGCATCCTTTTAACAAAAATTTTACTGAAATCAAAGTCCTCTTTTAAAGACCTGTGTCACCTATATAACGATTTTGAAAATGATACTAGTGATATGAAACGTGTGCTTCTTAAAATTGAAGAAGACAGTAGTTAGTGCAAATATTTCAAATAATGGACAGCATCTTCTATTCCATAACTCAACAAATCTTCATCTGATTGCTCAAAGTGAAAGAATGCAGCTTAGAGCGTATAAAAATAAAACCAACCCAAACCAGACCTAAAATATGTGGCAGGAATTAAGATGATATCCTGGGTCATTAAATCCAAATCTCACATAACCACATGCTACTTTAAAGAGAGAGACTCATTTTCCAGGCTTTCCATTTCAACAAACCCTAATAAGGATAATTGTGGTGTCTCATTCTGACAATGCATTAATCCACATTTAGATCCCCCAGCACCAAATCAGAAATCCTGTCAGCACGTGAGAAACAGTGGATACGGCAGAACCACTTACTGCTTTTTAAAATTAGTTGAAAAAATCTGTTAGGCTTTTGTTGCATTGACAGGCTCTGTGCTGGAGCTGGTGTTACCTGTCCATGGCATTCCAGCTCCAACTGGACCTGTCTTTCAGGAGGCAGCATGAAAGCAGAAAGCCCTCATTAGCTCAACACCGTGTGCGAGGATTAATTGGGTACAAAATTTACTATCTATGATTTCCACACAGTTCTCTCTGTTCCACTGCTGCTTGTATTGATAATTTCCACCTTGGTTTCAGATGCAGCAATGGGCACAGGTACTGGCTGGTAATTCCTGTCCATCTTCTCTTCCCCTGTTTCTGGCAGGGAAGCTGCAGGCAGCTGGAGAAGGGGAGATGCACTTGGCTGGCAGCTCCAGGCTCCCAAGGTAGAACTCCACAACCACCTCAGCTGGGGCTTGGAGCACATCTGCCTGAAGAAGCACCAACACATCATCTCCATGCATCTAATTTGGACCATTTGCAGCTGAGTTTTCACTGACTTCATCAGGGGAGGAAGGCAACGTGTTCCACAGAGTATATTAAGAGTCTGCAAAATGTGGAGGTAAGCATAATGAAGGAAGAATCTTCTTGAATCTGACACTATTCATCCCTTTGTTAGCTCCCAGATACGTCAAGGACACTCAGGAAAAGAAGCTGAATTAACCAAAAAGGTGTCAATTTAAGGCAAATTGCACAAATTAGCTCTACTAAGAGGATGGATTTTTCCACAGAAATAGAGGTGGCATAACTTGGTTTCACTCTTCTCAAAGTGAATTACACTAAAGCAAATTGAGGCCATTTAAATTCTGACTGCGTGTACATAAAACGATTTATTATGGTTTCACTAGTACATTTCAAATCCAAATTCATTTGGTTTAATTTTATTGAACATCCCTGAGTAGACAAGATATAATCCGGCTTTAAACATCTGTCTTGGCATTTTTTGATTTGCGCATTCTCTTCTTTTTCATCTTCTTTCTTTTGCATATCTACCATTGCTATTTGAATTTCAAGATAAGTGTCCCACTGGGTACTGCTAGTTTTTTTTCCGTTTGAAAAGAACCATCTGGAGAAAAACAGCATTATTGCCAACACTAGCATTAAAAATGTGAGTCAGGCCTTAAAAAATGATAAGATTTATTTTAAAGTGTGAATCTTTTCCCCACAAACAATGTATTTACTTTTTTTTTAGTGTGCATCTGGTATTTTCAATGTACACCAGCCACTTTTTCAAACTGTGATACAGCAAAATCTGGCTTGCCCAGGGAATCACTGGACTGCAAAAGCCAAGGTGAGAATAAAACTACCAAATATCAGGAGCCATGCAGAGCTCTGAGAATTTAAATTCTTAAAGTCAGGAGCCAGGTCAGCACTAGAACTGTTGATGTTGTGGGTCAGTTAAAATGAACCTGTCTCCGTGGGAGACAGACAAGACAGAGATTGAACAGTTCAAATCTGGCACTTGAGGAGTTCAAATCCCAGGGCAGAAATGACCCATTTTCTCCTTATTGTTTGCATAAAACTGAAGTCCTGCCTGCTGGGAGGGATGTAAGTGAAATGCAATGTTTGGGGCATTTCACTGAACTATGATCAAGTAACCTTAACCTACTACTCACACTTATCAAACTTTACTGTCTGTCTGGTATCAAGATTTTCTCCTATAATGAAGAAGTGTTTTGATCAAATTTTGCCTTAGAAGCTGTTATTTCTTAAAATCAGTTCCTTTTTAAAGTTACAGACAAGCTTAATGATGGTAAGCTTGAATTCCTTTACTAATAGAAACTTCACAATATCAAGGGTTCTGCAGCTAGGTCAACCAGGTCAGACATTCCTTAAATGAATTTGTGAAGAAAGTCAAAATTGCTGCTTGAAGCTGTGGGGTTTTAATCAATATAAAACTTTTAAACAAGTTAATGAACAGAAAAAATATTTCTAACTTGTAACTTGCTTCATTCAACAGATGTGAGTTCACTGTGCATTCACAGATGATGTATTTAAAGCATGAGCAGCATCACAGAAATGTCTTTTCACA
The DNA here is from genome assembly GCA_013397175.1 of Platysteira castanea. NCBI lineage: Eukaryota > Metazoa > Chordata > Aves > Passeriformes > Platysteira > Platysteira castanea. Next base: position 696,450 of record VYXC01002534.1, on the reverse strand, counting down.
GGAGCTAAGCTCAGCGCTAGTGCTGTGCAACACTCCTAGGGTTTAAGCAAAGAAGGGCTCAGGAATCAAACTGTGGTGCTTGGTCCAAAAAGCCCGGATGCGAAGAAGTTTCTACAGGTTTACTCATAAAAATGATGAGAATTGATCCAAACCCTCAGAGGAACCTCTCCCAGCCCTCCAGCACAGAACCTGAGCCTTTCCCCAAGCACTGCAGGGGCGGAAGGGTGGAGAGAAGAGCTCCTTCCTGTTACATCTACACTTTCTGCAAGCATGACAGCATCAAACCTCAAGCCTCAAGCCCACTCATCGGTACAGATGGGCTGGAGAGCCAAAGGGATTTTTTTTCATAGCCCCACTCAACGGCATTATTTTTTCCTGACTTGTGCTGTGAATGCATTAGCAACCCTTCAGTGTTCAGCACGGCATGGGAGCTTTCTACTACACACAATACAAGTTATATAACAGTAATTGCTGGCCTGCACGCTGCGAGACTTGATGAAGGACATGTCTACTTCTATTTTTTATTTTTTTCTTGAAGACATAAGTGTACCATAAACAAAGAACATTAATTATAAAGCAGCTCCCTGGAGAAATGGAAATTATTTGAGGAGTAAGAATGACTGCTCTGTCCAGGCCATGTCCCACTGAGATGAAATTTGTTTCCTTTTACATCACACATCTTTTTCCTACAGCATCCTGTATTTTCCTGACTTTTCACTACAACCCACAGTACATAAGGCTCAGTGAATTCCACATCTGTTCTTCACAAAACATGTACAAAATACAGTAAAAATGTTTATGTGGCGTATTTAGAGCTGTAAGTTATAAATATGCAGTTTTTACTGTAAGACAGGTCAGAATTTTAAACCAGGCATATAATTCTCCTTTTCCCCTGAAAGATTGAGTGTCCTGTAGACACAGCAGCATATCTTGAGTTTCCTTCAGATTCTTTTTGCAGGAAAAGGCTTTGTTTTCAATATGAACTCTTCTAATAAATTACATGAGGGCAAATGAGGGGAAGCTGTGTCAAATATGATTATAACTACTAAACAACAGAGTCCTGTATCTGCAAGATTGCTTCATGCCTGTTACAGCTTGGAGTGAAAGAACAACTATTTGTCTTCCAGTCCAGCAATCTGACATGAATTTTATTTCTGTATTACAGATTGATCTCCCTCGAGGTAAGCAGTGGGGTGTATTACAAAAATTCTGAGGTTTCTTCAGACTCATGGTTCTCATGACCCCCATGACAAAAATGCAGCATAAACCTCACAGAAAATCACTGTTTACTGAGAGTGCTTCAAAGACAGACTAGAGCCCAAGAGCTGGGCTCTAGCAGATAGATGTTCAAGCTTGTCTTTCACTGTTCCTGGGACACATCCCCTGGGCCTGGGGATTCTACTGAGAATTTCTATCCACATGAAAATACAGACATCTGGGAAAACATTGAAAAACCCCAATGGAACAAAAAAAATCCCAGCAGTTATAATGGTCATTCACTCATGGGACTACAGTCCTAAGATCTCAAAAGACAAAATAACTCTGTCCTGATTACAGCACCACAAACTAACTCCATAGCTTTTCTCTCTAGTTTTGAATGTACAGTTGAGTTGTTTCCTGCCCTAAACTGTCCTGTGGTACACAGACAACATTTCAGGGGTTGCTGTGTTCTGCTGCAGCAGAGAAGGAAGCTATCCCAGTTGGGATGCAAGAATTTACTCATTTAACACGTGACTTGTATTTTGGAGCCACACAAATATGATTTATTTTATAGGCCATCTTTTGATGTGGTACATCAGACAATTGTGGAGCAAGTTCTGCACTGTGTCTTACACAGCTGGAGGAGCAGCACTGAATTGAGGGTTCTCCACTACATATATTTCATCTCTCAATCCTGGATTTATGGGAAGGGGCAACCTGAGCAGCCAGATGCTCTCAGAGGCCTTGCTCCATGATACTGAAAGCAGGAGACGAGGAGTCAATCCCAAAAACATTGTGCCAAAGCACAGAACAAATTATTTGAATCAGACTTCAGTTTATACCTAACTTAGAACTCAGTCCCAAACTGGTCTGGTCTTTTATGATCCTTGAAGAGGAAAAGTAAATTATACTCAATAAAATTAAAGTGAGTCCAGTCCTGTATTTAAGATCAAAGATTCTGGAATAGGTTTTAACATGTGTGAGGGAGCTGAAGGTGAATTGTTCTCTGGAGCTAATTGAAGAGCTTCCTCTAAGGGAAGGGAAACCTGTTTTGATACTTATTTTTCTAATGAGATGCAACATAAAATGACTTCCTAGTTATTATGCTGAAATATGTCATGCATATTCAAAAACTATCTCTGAGGAACTGAAACAATTTAGGCAAGATGAGCTACTGAATACATGAAAGGAATTGACTTCACGATCCAGCTAATGATTAGATAGGCTTCACTGTTAAAAATAATGATTGAACCAAAAAAAAAGTACATTCACATTAACGGCAACCACTAGAAGTTACTGTGAGCACACAGGCTGAATGGCAGTTTAATTTTGTTTCAACTGTTTGCTTTCCATTTGTCTTAAAAAACCCCAAGAGTCAATTTATGTTATTTGCATATGTGGAAACTCAGCATCAGTCTTCTTGGAGTTGTCTGATGACTGAAGTATTACCAGTTATTCATTAATGTAGTGCAAAAATGCTTTAGCTGTCAAACTAAGGGTTTTGACACTGTAATAGTGCTTATTCACCCAATAAATTTAAGACAAACATCAGGAAAAAATATTATCCATATGGTACCTACTTAACACAACCATGCAGTACCTTCCTGCCATTATTAAAGATTTTGGCTTGTTCAAAGTAGAGTTGTCCAATAGCATCTTAGACTACACCTAGAATAAGTCTCTAAACTCAAATTGATAAATTCTCAGCAGTTACAATTAAATGAAAAACAGAGATGCTTGTAATCTTCATGATTCTTAATGTTTTTTCAGCATCCTCCATAAACAAAAGGTAAGTAAATGTATCCAGGAAAATCTCCAGAATCAGCACCCAGATATGAATGCTTGATCCATCCACCTGAGTAAATGCCACAGACCCCAGAGTCAGCTGAGGAAGGGTCTGTGCATGGTGCACCCCTGAAGTGGTGGGCAGGAGGTGGGATGTACTCTGAAATGCTCAAAGATAGCTCAACACAGACTTTTAACTGCTGCTATTAACAGGTTTTGACCTTCAGAGCAAGACTGCAAGAACAGTGGTCAGGGAGTCTGATTCCTTGTCAAGCTCATTATTAAATCTGTCTCACCCAGGATATTTAATCTCTCTCTGTTTACAGAATTAATATCTGGTTTATTATCTTCTAATATAACATTTAGGTCATAGGGAGCCTGTATATTTTTTATATGATCTTAAGGCTCTGACTAACTCAAAGCCCTTTCATCCAGCCTTCCCCTGGCATCTCATCCCATCTTTTGGAATTACTGGGGCTGCAAATGGGCACTGGTTTACTTCTACACAGAATCTGTTCTGGTATTGGAGCTCTAAATTCTATATATAATAACGAAAAAACCATGTCAAAGCCAACTCAACAAACAGAGAGGTATGAAATCCTTCATGAGAGAAATTTTTAAAAAAATGCTGGCATACTCAGTACACTTCATGTGCACTTCCTGTGAGGAGGCAGAAGGGAGAGGGTGGCAGTTTTTGATTGGATCGGGGAAATTAGGCAAGCTGAAGTAAAAGATGTTTTAAGCAGAATTTAGAAAGGACATCGAGAAGCACCTAGCCCCCAGGTAAAGAGAGGCTGAATGCCTTCACTCCAGCTTTCCTAATCAAGTCAGACAGATTTGCTGGGTTTAGAGTATTTCTTGCTTGGGGAAATTGATAATTGACCAATTTTCAATTGGAGGAACCTGCAACTGTGCTGACTAGGGCAATTTAAACATAGAAGTCACCCACTGTACCCTCAAGCTCCCAGAAAAGTAGAGAAATTAATTTAACATCCCAATTTTCTTTTGTAAGAAAAGCTTAAAAAAAAAATCTCTATCTTTTAAAATTAAGTTGCCAAGTCAGCACACTGTCTCTAAACTGACATTTCACCTTGCTTGGGCACCCTGCACATTGCAATAGCTGGAGCTAATGCAGCTAAAACGACACACAAAATGTCAGAAACAGCCATTTGAGAACCTATGGAAATGTATGGGGCATCCACACTTCTCTGGGCAACCAGACACAGTGGGTGATTTCATGTTTCATAAACCTAATAGAGGCTTGTTATCCTTGTCACTGATGAAAATGCAAACCACAAAACACAACCACGTGAGAATCCTGCTCATTTGTGAAGGATGCTGCACGGAAAAGTGCACGGAGTCTACCCCCAAATGGAAAGTCTGTGACAGGAACTCCTGTGTTGGATGGTGCAAGCCAGAACAAGCCTGGTGGCAACACAGCTGCTTTAGCAGATAGAATTGGTCTTGATGACTTGGGCACCTTTGTGTGGCAGTGCTCCAAGCCTGGAATCTGTCACACCAAACTGCAGTGTTCAGCTTTATTACCTCGAATTCATATCAAATAAATGCTGAGCAAAGATCTTTCAACAGACCATTGCCATCCTCAAAGTGTGGCATGTTTATGGTATCTCAGAGGCTAAATGAATTTACTATTAACATGCAAACTAGAATCTAACCCCTACACTGCAAGCTCAAGTGAAGTGTTAATAATCCAGGTGGATTTTTTCATGCTCCACACTACAGATTTGGACTAGAGCCCAACTCATTCACCTGCAGCTGCAGCATCATTACCATCATACACACACACAAACACTGGCAGTGTTTCATTTGATCAATAGAGTAAATACTTCTGATTAACTGCCACAAATAGCTGATGTATCGACAAAAACAGTGCCAGTATCTCCCTACACTCATCTTGTTTTCTTTTTCTTTCCTTTTATTTCACTACTGTCTTTTACAATGAAAATATCTTTTGCTGACAGAAAGAAAGCCCCGTTTTTTTTCATAAAGCAGATCCTTTGTAACCACAAGGGACATGTAACTGCTCAAGAAAAGATATGGGAATTTTAAAATATTAAACCCATGTTTCTCATATCCATATCTTTAGAAAGATATCTGTTTGTGCATCCTGAGGATGAAATGTGTTAATTGAAAATTTCCTGAGGTTTACAAACAGCTTGTTCATTCAATCCACACATCTCCTATTACCAGCATTTATTAATATATGATATAACAAGTTTGGAAGTGATGGCCTTGCTAAAGCTGAATTTGGCAGAATGCTGATATTCTCTCAGCTAGTAAGAAATGTGCCATAAAATTATAAAACTAGAGGGAATTCATTTTGACAGTGGAAGGAAAGTATTTTTCTTAAAGTATAGTGCTATCAGGATCTGCTTTTTTCTTGAGAGGTGTTCATAACTCAGACTAGTTCATCTCACACCATTAGCACATCAGAGCTTGTTTGCTCTTAGTAACAATAATTGGAAATTTTTTTCAAGAACCGTTGCTGCAAGGCAATCTCTGCACTTTCAACACAGCAGGCTGTGCAAACTCTGAACTGAAAGTACAGTCCACAAAGTTACTCTGATTAACACATCAGTCCTTTTACTAACAGGTAAATAAAAATGAATATTAACAGGTTAATGCAATACAGCTTGAGAAAATAAAGAATCAAAATATGATCTCATTACTTTTCTCCGTCATTCCCTACTTTTAGTGGAAAACAGTTTTGGCTGTTGCCTTGGCAGCTTGCTTCCCTTTCCTTTTTGCTGTGGCTCAGACAAGCAAATACAGAAACACCAGCAAATAAATCTACAAAAAAGGATGGAAAATAACATCAGGAAAAATAACTCAGTGTTGTTCAGATGCCTGCTTGCCCACCTCTTGCAGGGGAACAGCAATCTGGTATTTATGCATTTATGAGGCTGAAGTAGCCCCCACACAGTGATGGAATGGGGCTCCCTGCTGCTCCTCAGTCGCTGGTATGGAAGGGAAGGGTAAAGGCTCGTGGCTGGGGACAGCTCTCACACCACAGAGCCCTTCCCCTGCTCATTTGAGCCATTCCTTCCTACTCTGCTCACAGCCCTGCTTGTTCTCACCAACCTCAAATGATAAAACTCCTGTCAGTGAGCACCAGGCTACAGAATATTATCTGGGAAATGGGTGACAATCCACCTTCAGCTTCACTAGCACAGGGATTCAAACTCCAACACAGATGGACTTGAAGCCAAACTTCAGGCACAACTCTTACGGTTTTCTGTTTGGGAATGTGGCCACAAGTCTCAGGTGCTTTTAAGAAAGGAGAAAAAGAAATCCCTGAGGATTTCATCCCACAGACAGTTGAGATACTGCCTTCACAAAGCCATGAGAACACAGGTGAACTACTTCACTCTCGTCCTTCTGGGAAAGAGATTTATTGGCACGGATGCCAAGGTTTCAGTCCCGATAGACATGAAGGTGGTAGGAACTAGAAAGTATACAGAGAGTTTCCACTTTAAATGCTGAAAACAAAGGCGTAGACATTCAGCTCATAGTTCTATGTCAACTAAAAATCAGTCTATGCCACATGGGATAATTCACACATCACTAGCAGACACAACATTTGAGAAGACCAACTATCATCTTCTAATCATTCACAAGGAAATTCTAATATGAAAAGCCTGTTAGAGAATTAGATTTAGGATTACGACTTCTATGAAGCATTTCTATAAACAGATAGGTGCTTATCAACCCACCTGCTCAGATGCCAGGAAGTGGTGCCCTCCAATTTCAGAAAATCTGCGTAAATTATTATGCAATTAACAAGCATTGTGGTCAACAACAGTTATGGTCAACAACAATTATGAGCACCTGAAATCCCAAAAGCTAATGTAGTTTGTCTGAATTCAATTCAGAAAGAAGTCAAGAAGAGAAAATTGACCATAAATAACAGGTATGATTCAGTTATCTCTCCAGACTGGAGAAGATTGTGACATTTAAAAGAAAAAAACCTCTGGAAATATATTTTGTGGAAATCATACTGGGGACTATTTCAAAGCAATTCATCAGGATGACATAAATGTGTGATACAATTTTGGTTTACACGTTCTGGATGTCGTTTCCACTTCCATCTGAATCGAACCTTCTAAACATGAAAGACTTAACTGATTGATCTGGAGAAAATACAACGCGGCAGGCATTTTAAGTCAAAAATTTTGCAAAATTATCAATGCAAAATTTTTTATATTTCATCAAAAATCCTTTTTTAAAAGTGCAGAAGGAACTGGCTACTAAAGTAAAGACAATTTAATGATATTTCAGAAAAATGTAGGAAAAAAGCTTTCACTACATATCTTTGAAAATAACTGAAAATAGAACCGGACGGAAGCAGCTGAGTTACTGAACACAGTGGATTGCCTGAGTTTTTCACCACTCAAAAATGAGATGCACAAGTGAAGAGAATGAAAGGCTTTCCCTCCTCCAGATGGTAAACTGCCTGGGCAGTAATTGATTTTAATCACAGATTTCTGACAACATTCTTTGCCTAGGGAGGGCTCAGTAGCTACTGATGTCTGAAGCTGAAAGAATATGGTACCTATTTTCAGTCATTTCATGGTCTAGTTCCCAAAAATCACAGTGAACTTTCAGTACCATAGTTTAAAACATTATTATCCCTTCTTGTTCTGTACTTTACTGCTTTGCTTCAATTCCAGGTGCACTTTAAACTGAATTTCCAAAACGCCATATATCTTTTCCAAGCCACCAATTAAGCTACCAGATATAGATATATATTACCTAATCCACTTGGTTTAGTAGGTCACAGGTTCATATTTTCTATTCACTCTTGCATAAGATGTAACCAAAGCTCCTTGACCTCTATTTTTATAAACTCACTTCAGTACTTTTGCCAGAAACTATCACCAAAGTTCAACCCAGTCCATTTAATTTTACTATACTTTAATGTGAGCATAATTAAAAGCATTTCTCTATACTCCTCTCTTTCCCATTTGCCTCCAGTAATTTTTAATGACACCAGTTATTTTTCACCTTCACTTAAGTGTTCCTGGATATCCCACAATGTGAGACAGCTGCTCAGCCACCATGTGATGAGTAAAGGACTCTTCATATTTTCTTCTTCTCTTCATTCCATGTTTCTTTTAACTGGCTATTGCATCCCAAAAAACTTGAAGCTTTTGTGCATTCTTTAATAGAATAATAGGCAGTCCCTAAATTGCCTCTGAAAGCAGTCACAGAAGCCAAGGACTTTAAACAGTGCAAGTGTCTGAGTCTCCTGGGTTTCGGATTACTTCCCTGACCATGACCTGGTCCCATGACCATTCTCTGATGATACCCTTCAGAAATTACTCTACGAAAGTCCAAACACTGACAGACTGCTGCAAAGGATTAAGTAATCACCATCCATCCATGATCCTCTCCCCTGTTTCATGTCTTACCAGACAGAAGACAGAGGGATGAAATTTCTTGCACCTCAATAAGATCATCTGTACTTCAGAAGGAAGTGATGTAAGACAGATCTAGTACTGGGCTTTTGTAGAGGACTTGAACCAGCTCCAAATCAAATAATTTCATTTTTAAAATAAATTCAAATACTCCAGAGAAAGAAATGCTCAGATATGCAGAGGTAACACAAATACAAGAAGCTCTTTAAACTTCACAGAATAATTTCTCTTGTTTGGGCTTTACAGATGCTACAGCAAAAGAGTTAAGTACATCATGTACTCAAAACTATCAAATACTTTTACTTTATTATAACTGCACTACAGGCATCTCTCAAATTAAATACCATGTAGAATCCTCTCATTTGTTTGATACAGTAATAGCACATTGTGTGTAGCCACAGATGTTCTTCACGGGGTTGTGCCGAAACCGATCTAATTTTTTTAGATAAATGAGGTGTTTTGATTTCAGGACTTGATTTCCCAGCATAAGAAAAACATCAAAAGAAGTGAATACTCTTACCACTCAAAGTTCAGATAGAAAAGCTAATTTCTCTTTACTAAATTCAGGGAAGGTTTATGTGAAGGGAACATCCCCGAGCTACTTGGAATATGTCTGGAAAACAAAAAAAGTTGGCATAGACTTATAAGTTACATTAATTCAAATAATAATTAAGTATGAAAAATATTGCTTTAATATAAGTGGCAAGACAGAGGATCAGCACCAGAGAATGAACAAAGACAGTTACACAGAGAATTCTTTTAACTGAGCCTAAGTATCTCAGGAATTAAGTATTGTGATATGGCACAGAGTGCAAGATCAGCTCTGCCATGACTTGACAAAGCTGCCAAATTTTGAAGCCATCAAAATGTGTATTTTATGTCACAAATACAGTGTCTTCTATACAGTTCTCAGGCAGCTGATTTCCTTGTCTTACCCAGACACTATTCAGCAACCTCAGCCAAGGAATGAATTTTAAAAGGGAATACAGCATCCTGTCCTTATATAGAAGTGGTAGAAAAATTTTCTGCCTATCAAAACCCACCCCCCCCTAAAAAAGTTTGAAACTTTTGGAGACCATATTTTACAGCTCTGAATAGCAAGAACACTGCTTTGTTAAATGACATGGAAAGATTCTGTGCTGGTTTTCCAAAGGTGTGCCCACACTGTGATGGGAGGCAGCTCTGAACTGATTTGTTGTAGCACTGGAGGCAGGACAGCTCTGTCTGCACAGCGATCCCTTGGCTGGTTATCCCTGCCCGGGAGGAGATCAGGTGAGTTCAAATGCTGTGATGTGTCCATGCATCTGCAATTGTGAAGACTAGCTCTGCAAGCACATTTAAAGCATAAATTTTAATATAATTTTAACAAGAGCCTTGTGAAAGTATCACCCTGGATTACATTGAATAGAAGTCATTTTTCCTAATGAATAGCACAAGCTGGCAATATTTCCCACTCTTATTACACTAAGTTAAGTAAGTAAGTTTAGCAGTAACGTAAACTAATATTTTTATGAAAACAAATTAATAAGACTGATTAACAATCTCATGACTACCACAGCAATACAGACCACAGTCTGTATTCTAAGGTATATTGTCCCTAACAATGAGTAATAAAGCACTGAAATGTTCTCACTCTGAAGAGCAGAAAAAGCAGTTCAGATCTTAACGTTCAAGAAAGGATGTGAGTTCATTAGTCCTTCCAGGTAATTACATCTGATTACAAACAACTTTCTCAGACAAAATAAGTTTTTTTTATTTTCATGAAAATCCATGGTGCAAATCATGAAAATTTGCATTCAGTTACTATTGCTCCATATTATTGATTGTGGTGCCTGTGTGCCCCCCCCAAAAACCCCATTTTGTGCCAGACACTGAGCAAACAAATGGCAGTTATTTCCCCCAAATGCAAAAGAGTGGGAGAAAGCCATGCTGTTCTTCTCACTTAATAGTAAACTGATGTACAGGGGATGTTTAGATCATCCATAGTTCGTGGCAGGAACAGGGGCCAAGCCCAGCTCTCCCTAGAGCCAGCTCTAGTACCAGAACCAAAAAAAAAAGCATCTTTTCCCCCTAAGCCTCATCATACATCTTTAGGAGGGAAAAAAATCAAGCAGTAATTTGCAGGACTGGGGTTTAATGACTTGTCACTGTAGTCAAATAATTCAGTGTCAAATGCTTATGATTTTTTAATGATTCACTGACATATGCAGGTTCCATAGACGTGGAGGTGTCTGGTTACTGCACTGCCTTCATGGAAGTTGCACAAAGTAGAATTCAGACATCCTTCACCACTTCATTAATGAAACAAATTTATCTACTAATGGAAAATAAGTCCTTCAGTGTTCTAGAACTCCATTTTACATTCATATATAGTCTGTACCTTGTCTGTTTGCATTAAAAGAATTTCCTTTTGATCAATGTTCTGGCAATGAAATTCACTCCCCTGAATACAGTTCTCAGCCAGCATGCAGTGTAAATGATACTTGATAGATAAAGAGACATGCTGTCAAGATCAGCCATGCATGTGTTAAAGCTCAATTGTCCCTGAGGTAGCAAGGAATAAAAGCCTTGCAGATAACACATTGCTGCCTGGTCTCATCTGTAATACATTTCAAAATAAGCAACAGAGCTTCGTTCCTGCTTTTCATCCAACTTCCCTCTGCACAAGGGCTCCATTAGGAGAAATGAGACAACTTTATCACTTACAAACTGGGAGACTGAGATGAAGGAAGCCAAGGTACCTGACCAAGATTATGTTTCTTGGTGTTGCAGGTGCCACTAGAAATCAGGAATCTATAGATTCCAACCCATTACCAGTTCATCAAACTATGTCTCTGCCACTGCCATACAAATGGCAGCATCAGAGGTTTATTCTACAAGGAGATTTACTCTCAGCCTTAGCAGCATTTTACTCTTCCTCATTAGGATTAGCCAGTGAGGAATAAGCTCCTTAGTGTGTGGTACAGAAATGACCACAGCCACACTGATCCTTCTCCATTTATTTGAGCGGCATCCACTCCTGATCCATTCCCTAACATGAAACCAAAAAGACCCAAAAAATCAGTAACTGAGTCTTGGGAGTCCTTATGCAAACATAGCACTCTGGGGTGTAAGATACTTCCAACCCAGGTTTGTGCTGAGGACTGCTTATGTTCCTAGCACATAAAGTTACTTGGAATTAAAAAGTATTGAGATTTAAAATAAAGTTTACAACTCTACCTTTGCTTTTGAATATTTCCCAGTCAGCTACAAAGTTTCCTGAAATTCTTGACAGTCAGTAATCGCAATTTAATAAAAAGCAATCAAAATTTGAACTTTTTTTCACCAAGACAAAACCATGGTACATAAGGAAAAAAAATATTTTGGTTGACCAAAAGAAAATTTCTTTTGTGTAAGACTCTGAGTCTCTCTCACTTGCACTATAAAGGCAGTAGCCTTGAGTTGCTTGTTTATAGATATCATAAGATCAGGCCTATGAAGAGCCATGCAGAAAAAAAAAATCAATCCAAAGAGAGGAATTTGATGTGATTGGTTAGAAAGGAAACTCTGAGGACAAGTGGAGACTCTTTGCTTTATCAGACATAAGAACAACATACTTTTTTTTTTATAAAGTAAGAAGCAGAAGACAACAGTATTATTAACAATTGCATCAGTCTCCAGACATATTGCAAATGTTCCCAAAAGCTACTGCACAAAGCATTTCAGCCTGAGAGAAAATTGAATTTATTTGGAAAGTTCTTATGCAGCTACTGACCATAAAAATTATTTCAAAGCACTGTCTTCCTCTCCAGCATTGTTTCCAGCTGTGTTTTAACAAATCTGATTTCCTTTGTCATCATCTGCAGCTGTATTTCCCTTCTATTAGCTTTCTTTTGAAAGCAGCCCACTGTGAAAAATTCAAAGGAAATGCAACTTCATTCCATCGTTTTTCCATTTCTTCCCCACTCTGGCCACTGATCCCAAACACATAATATAAAAAGAAGCTGAGTCTGAAATGATACTAAAGGAGAATTATTTTAATATACACAAGGACTCAGGAGGTCTGCCCTTAAAAACAAATTGTGTCAAAGTCAGGGCACTGATCAACCCTGCTCCCCTCTGCTCAGGGAAATCACGGATTGATTTCTAACGCTGCCTTCTGGAGCAGTAAGATACAGAATACAAGAAAATCAGTACATCAAAACAAGAAAATTAAACACGCCCCAAAGGCTTCACTGAACAGGCAGGATGAGAGAATAAATGTACATTGTTACATGTTAATGCTTTTTTAGAAAATCTTTGGAGGAGGACAAAGGGGACAGAAGGGGAAAGACAGCAATTAGTTCATTATCTGTCATCCCTGTCGTGCTCTCTCATTTACACACATTCATGCACGTCCAGGCACACCAGCACAGAGGGAAGAAGGAGGGGAGGGGCAGGAAGGAGGAAGAAAGGAGGGGCTGCATAGCAAGCTAAACTAAGAATAAAAATTCTCTGTGAATCCAGATATCAATGCCTGTTTTTCCAAGATATGTCAAAATACTGAAGAGAAACAGGGATGTGAGATATTTGCCCTCTGTACAAGACAACTGATAGCAGGGGGCTGTGGTGACACAGACCCCAGCTTCATTCATAAATACCCCTGAAAACCTGAATTAAGCTGCTTATTATCCTAGGACATAATGTGACCAGCTTTACAGAAATCAATGCCTTCTCTAGAGACGCCTGCTCACCAGTTGAGAAATCAATCAGCTAAGCCTCAACGACTGCCAGAGGAGCAGCCAAGGGCATATAGCCATAATACTAAATTTAAACAGAGATTACAGCACCTATTTCCCCGGCAAAATGTTTCTGCATCAAACTGTAGTACTCTCATTCAGAGCTGCTGCCACAAATGCCAGGGAAGAGGAGAAATGGGATCTCACCTGGTGTGTGTGAAATGTCACAGCTAAACAGCACAAGGTTTTCCCCTGCTCTGTATCCCTCCCTGTTTTGTGAAACATCCTCAGAGACCCTGACTCAGGCAAAGAAGAGATCTCAGTGCACAGAACGCTTTCACCTGTCTGGGGAGAACATCTAGCATTTGTGTTCCTTATACTAGAACTATACTAGTGAAATACTAGTGAATACTAGAAATACTAGTGAAAAAAAACCACCAGGGTTCAGTGGCCACAGTTACTGAATGAAGGTCTTTGATACCTACCCATGACTAAAGAAAGAGAGAATTTTTATAAATGCTGATGTGCTTTTAGTGGCAAATCTGAAAGAAAAGGAAAATACCCACCTATGTCATGCAGAGGTCTGCTTTCACTCTTTGGAACTGATTTTGCAGGGAGCTGAGGGAAGAGGAAGGAAGAGAGTAAGAGAAAGGCACAGGAATTCAGCTGGGTGAAATCCATTCTTTCAGAAATGAAGAAAACTTCAGTTCTTGCATAAAGCAACTGTTTTTCAAATGCTGTGAGTTCCAGAGCATAGCACTGAGGATGCTTCTCACTCAGTTCTTAGCTCCCTCCCTCAGGGCTTGGGAAGAGCTGCCATAACCATGGGCTCCACCTTGGCAGCTGCCGTGCCCTGATCATAGTGGCTGCAAAGCCTGAGTCTTCATTTTGGACTATCTGGGAGTTGAAGAATTGAGATTTAAGGATGACCATCTGCATGCTGCACTGCAGGAGAGATACATGCAGGGAGGACACCCTTTTTTGTTCTAATACTCTTCAATCTGTTGTGAGAGTTACTTCTGATTAATTGAGTTAAACAATCTGGTGTGATTTTCTGTTCTTGTAAGTTAATGAACTTTTCGGCTGAGTTAGTCATCAGCATGCAAATCAAACTCCCAACATGATTTAGAATAGAAAGAAGAACAGACAGTGAAGAGGGTGCTGGGGTTCCTACGAAGAGCAGGTTCAAGTTCAGTCAGTTTTCATTGTGTCCTGTCTTTGCAAAGTCTGTGAGACACGGATGCGGTCAGAGAAGCTGAGTGCCCACCTGACCTCCCTGCTGAGCCAGTGCGCAGGAGAATCCAGCACCAGTGAGGTTCTCCAAATGAGGCATTTTTGAGAGCTGAGCCAGACTCCCAAAGTTCATGTTATAAAGGACTCTGAATGGTTTTTATACACTAATTGCCTGGGTAGAATTCAAGTAAGTAATGAAATATAGCTATTGTTTTAAATCCATCTAGAAATTTATATTCACAATGTTCAATTTCCCATCAAGAATGCACAATACATTTTGAAGTCATACAGTTATGTGCATTGTTAATAAAGCACACACAGGCAATAAACCAACAACAATATATCCTTGTGATAAATTGATCCTTATGGGCCCCATCCAGCTCAAACTATTCTATGATTCTTTGGTATATGTAGGTGACTCTTGCAAAATATCAGCACACAAGCTCTCTGCATTTTTCTCCATGAACAAATCCAGTGATCAGAGCTTTTGCACAAGTACCAGTAGATCACAGCACAGAGAAACTAAAACAAGTAGAAACAAGTGGGTGCCTGGTTAAGTGTTGTGTCCCCAGACTAAACAGATGGGTTTGCATTCCATGAGCAATGACAGCATTGTCCATGTCAACAGGCGTGTGGAAAGAACCTACAGAAGGGGATGCTGTCATGTCCCAAAGAAAAAAGCTCAGAGGAGCCTCTGGGAAGGGAAAAGCAGCTGATCAAAATGATCCAGTCCTTTGTAATGTAGTAATTTCAGTCCCTCCTGCATAACATCTGAGACTGCAGCAGTCAGGATCTGAGGAGGCTGGGTTAGGGCACAGTGGAGCTAAGCAGCACTCCCTGTCTTAAGCAGAGATTTTAATAAACAAACAACAGGAGAATAAAAACATACAAGAGACAAAAAAAAAGCCAAAACCAAACCCCCAAAACAACAACATAAGAGAGGGAGAAAATAGTTAGACACAAGGGAAAGGTCTGACTGGACTACAAATTAAAATTTAAAATCTGGGGGTTTGGTTGCCTGTCTCTTAATAATTATACAAAAAAAATGTCAGACAATCAAGGAAAACACTGTTTCACATCTCAAATATAGGACTTTTCCCCCCTAAATTTTAAACTCTACAGGAAAATAATCTATCAAAGCTGGTACAAATAATCAAATAATTTTTCAAATTTCATTCCTTTCTTCTGCTTTTCATCAGCTGCATGTCCTAGACTTTGAGATAGCTAACAATGTTTTGGCTGATTGTAGATTCAAAGTCAGTCATAGAAAGGCCACGGTATTTTATATGCTGTATAAACTCTCACTGAGTTTAATATTTTTATGATGTACATTGTGCAGATATCTCTACAAGATAGACCTCGTTCAGAAAATGGATTAAATAACTGCACAGTCCTTGTATTCAAGACATGTTATCAGTAAAAAAATTTAAAGGGGAGATAATATTTACTGTGAACTATTTCTTCTCTTTGAAGTGGAAAGTGAAGTAATCTGTAGCTAAATGGAAAATGACTCATTTTCAGAACATAAATCAGTGTTTTAACTAAATTGAATTAAATGACATTTGGTATCTCAAGGAGTAGATTGTAATTTCTCAGGGATATCTGTCTAAAAGTCTTGTTCACAAAATGAAGGTTCATAAAAGGGAGAAAAAATAACAAAACTCTTTTTTACTGGTTAATCTTTCTTGCAAATGTTTCTTTCAGGAAATACACAGCTTCTCAACTAATGGATGCAGTCATTCACAGGAATTTTCAGGGGCCTAGAGCAACCCCATGTGAACCCAAATTGCAAATAAACCCATCTCAACCACGAAATGAAACAAAGATCTCTGTATTCAAATAGAGCCATCTGTAGAATGGGAAACCGTACTTTAGTAAGGAGAACACATTTCCTTAGTCCTGAAGTGTTTGGCTTTCAGTTCCAGAGCCAAAAGGAACTTGGATCATCTGGATATTCTGAACAGTTCTACAGAAGTAACAGGGAACAGGATCCTGAATCAATTAAAAGTACTGGCAAAAGTCTCTGTAGTTTTACTTGAGAAGGATTTTACTCAGCATACCAACTGTCTGAATTCAGATCTAAAATATACTGTTGCAAATACAGTTCTGATTTACTCCTGTGAATCCAGCAGGAGAAGTCTGAAACCACAGAAGCAGAACCTAAGTAAGAATATGTTCTATTATATATTATAACAACAATTTCCAAAGCAGGAGAATGATATCTGTTGACTGGAGACAGAGCTAAAAAGTCATGCAGGAAAAATTTTCTCTCACAGTCTCTCTCACAATCAGCTCAAATCAAAAGCTTGATTTCACTCTTCTATAAAACAGTCCCATCACTTCCCTCCAATAAAAGATTTCTGGAATACAAGTACAAAGTTCAGGATAAAATTTTGTAATGACAGCAACTATTGCCCTTTGGAACACTCTTCTTCTGAAAATCTTTCACCTGTTATCAGCACAGTTCCCATGATTAAACTGCTCTTGCTCTACCAGCTGAAATCTAAATATTTTGATTATATCTCTGCACTGTACTTCTACAAGACCTGTTTCAGGAAGACAGTCACATACCTGATTTTACAGGTTGGGGTTATTCCCTTGCAATCAAGTTCCTAAAGTTCTTAAATTATGGTGCTGTCTCAAGAATAATTTTATTTTCTTGGCTGATTTTTCAACCTAAATGGATTTGCATTTCCCTGTGGTCATTTTCCCATTCTGACCCTTTGGAATTTGACTAACTGTCCATAATTAACTTCCTGTTCATTTTCACAGCACCATTGCCAGAGTAATTAGTTCATGGGCTGCTGAACTGAATGTGTTACATTAAAAAGCAGCAATGGTCCAAAGCATGACTTCCCTTCATCTCTTGTAAATACATCTTCTACACTCATAAGTGGGTTGTTTGTTTTTATTAAATGCCTCTGAGAAGTGATATGTTAGAGCTGTACAGCTAGTGATTAAAATATCCCCTACTGAAAAATTTCCTTGGCCTAGTCTTTCCTGAATCCTTCCCCAGGTTTCAGGAATTAAAACTGTGCTGCCTGTCAGAGAGAAAATAAGAGTAGTTTTAAAGCTATTCCTGGGCTTGGACAACCTCTGGCTGTTATTATTTGGATGTCTGAGAGTCTGCCTAAAGCTACAGCAGAGACTGTACAGCACAGCTTGAATCACTGCAGCACTGTACACTGTGTTACCCAGTAGGGATATCTTACCTTAAATCATCCCACAGTCTGGCTGTAACTGACAGGAGAGTTGTTTCTCCTTTCTGTAACTCAAGACGTATCAGATCTCTTTCATGTATACCTCAGGATTTCCCTCAAATCCTACTGAAATTTTTGTGTAGAGTCGTGGGTTCATCAGAGTCAACATATTTATTTTTCTTCACTTACATTTTCTATCTGTCCTTCTTTCTGCCGCTTACTAGTCAATCATTAATTTGCAAACACACTTGGGGAAAGAAAGAAAGAAAGAGAGAGAGAGAAAGAAAGAGAGAAAAATAAAAGAAAGAAAGAAAGAGAAAGAAAGAAAGGAAGAAAGGAAGAAAGAAAGAAAGAAAGAAAAAGAAAGAAAGACATGGAATTATATTCGTCTGGTTTTTATTTTTATTTTCACTGCTTGAGAAGTAAGTCTGATGATAATTCACTGGAAATTGAGCCATTAATTTATCCATTGGCAATTCTCAAGAGAAATTTTAGGGTTTTTGTAGCCAGACCTATTAATCTGGAAGTACCTTCTCTATTTTTAATGATTTGCTTTTGCTTTTAGCAGTCTGCTATCAGGAGCTGAAGAAGTTATTTGGATATGTTTGAAAACACTACTTTCCACAAAAAGCTTCATCTGCTCATTTATTATTTGCCTTGAAGCTCTCATCAAAGGTAGATGACAGAATGTTTTTCCAGCTACCTGCCCTAAATCCTTTGAAGAAGCTTATTTATGTCATTATTACAGTACAAATGATTTTATTGAAATTAATAAGGTTTTACCATTTGCAAACTTTCCACCCCTTACAACAGGAATTAAAATGCATACAGCTGTCACTGTTTCTCTGTTAGAAGAACTAAAAGAAGGTTGGTTTCAAGAACCTCCATAAAGGAAATTTCACTGCACTGGAGAGGCCTTTAGAAGTCTGGTGAGTCTGCATGTGAGGGTTGCACTGAAGCACCTGAGAGCTGGTGAACAATTAAAAGTGTTCCTCAGCTCCGCCTGCGGGAATATTTCTGCCTGAGGCTCTGGAAGCAACTGCTGAAGGAACAGAGAGTGGCTCTGACACAATTGCCACAACGAGCAGCCTCCATTTGATCCCTCAGCGATCCTCTTCATTTGCCTGGCACTGTGCAACCTTGGATCCTCTCCAGCTGCTGCTGCCTTCATCACCCCCTTGCACGTGGGAAGAGAAAGAGCTCCTGGCCAAGGTACCTCTGCTGTGTCCATGCACAATTTTACCGGGCAGCCCCCTTAAGGATGTTTTTAACTCTTTTCATTTAATCTTCTACCACTAAAATCTACTGCAAAAGGTTAGTGACAAACTTTACATTCCATTCATGTGAAATCCAGGAAGGACAGCCAGCTTTGTCCATTTCTAGCAGCAGGGAGAGAGTGCATGAGCAACCCACAAAGTCATCTCACTGCTGGCAGCACGGACTGTCACACCTGTAATCACTGAGGCCAGGTTTCAGGAGGAATAAATTACAGCTGATACCAGTTTTTCAAGTGTTCATCAATTTTCCAATGAAATATTTTTTGCCAAACTTCACTAAGTACATGAGGTGTTTCAGTCAGCTTTCTTTAACCAGAAATCTCTTTTTCTGATATTTATTATGTTTTGCTTGTGCTTTGGTCTATTAAACCTACCAAGAGCTGAAGATAAAACTCTGGGGGTTTTTCACAGTTATTAGTACCAGATCTGTGCACTGGTGATCTATTTCCCATGACACAAAGTGCTTGAGGTAAATTAGTGTGGAAAAGGAGCCCTTCATTTCACTGCATGACAGGGAAAAATGGATGATTCAAAATTTGGACAGGTTTGTGGTCTGCCCAATTTGAGTGGTTTTGCTGTGTACCATGGTAAAGCCTGAAAGTATTACACAGCTTGGGGGAAAATACCCACGGTGTAGTAATTGCCGTTCTGTGCTTACTTCATGTTTACACATTATTATCTGACTGCCCATTTAGGAGAAATAATTAGAGCTAATTATAAAGAAGACAGATTTGTTCTTTCTGGCAAATTCCTTAATACAACTTATTACCCTTGGCAGAAAAGCTATCATGGCACGAACCTCTTAAATAAAACCTGCATGGTGACCTTTCCATCTGTCAAACTATCATAAATTAAGAGATCAGCAGTAAAGAGGATGAGAGCTTAAGGTCTGGTTCTCAAGCATGGATAGCATGTGTCTTTAATTTGACAGACAAGCTCCATTCCACCAGTTTGATCTCCTTTCCTGCCATACAAGGAGACCCGTGGGGGACCAAGAAGTCTGATGGATAAATTCTGCTTTCAGCTACACCTGCAGAACCCTGAACAGCTCCATTCAGTTGTACCAACAAAAGGTAAATGTTACTCATTGGGTGCTGACAAATCTAGAGGTTTTTAGTGAGGTATATGATCGTGGCAGACATAAGGGAAATAGACATTCTTTCCAAATGACAGAAATAAAATACTTGAGTTCTGTTCAGTTTTGGATCACATTGGACCAATGCAAAGAAACCTGTTGGTAGAGGAACTTGAAGGAATGGAAGTTTCTGGGGCTATCACCCCAAATGCAGTAATTTGTCACATACTGAAATGAAAATTGACCTGTGGTAACTTGCTCCAGTTGCAGACCTACCCACTCATATATTTTATTCAACAGCTTTTGGCCTGGTCATGCCCTTGTTGAAGTTTCAAGTCTACTTTCATCCACTTTTAAGGTTTTCTCCTTGCCCTGCCCTCTGTCTCTTACATGTGTCTTGCAGCAGATAAAACAAAAAGAGAGAGAAACCAGTCTGCTACGGTGATCCACCACATCATAAATAAACCCAAGGGAAGAGAAAAGATCCTTCTTCATAACAGAATCTACTGGGTCCTGGCTGAGGTTCAGAGCACACAGAGCACCTAGTCTCTACTGAAAGCATAAATACAATTGTTTCAGAAAAAGTCAGTATTTCTAAGATACTGGATTTGAAACTAAAATCTTGCAGTTACATAACTTACTTAGAAATTCTGTCACTTTTATCCAGACACTGTCAATATTACAAAGACTTAAGTAAACAACTTTGTCTTAAAATGTGATTGCTCTGTTAACTACAGAGGCCAGAATATGAGATTGGGTATTAGATAACATG
Source organism: Platysteira castanea (assembly GCA_013397175.1). Lineage (NCBI taxonomy): Eukaryota > Metazoa > Chordata > Aves > Passeriformes > Platysteira > Platysteira castanea. Next base: position 675,773 of record VYXC01002534.1, on the reverse strand, counting down.
ATATCAAAGAAGCACATGCCCCTCTGGAACGAGAGGCAGGCTGAGGGCAGAAGTTCTGTATTTGAGCATCATCTAAGCAGGTTGGTAAGGAAGGGTCCTACGGGAAGGCGCTGCCTCCTGTGGTTTGAATCTGACTCAGAGCAGCCTTTCCCTGTTGGGATGAGCTGACTTGGAGCAGGCTGTTGCTCACCAGCCTTGCCCACCCTCCTGCAGATGCTCCCAGCCCTGCTGGCTGTTCCTGCTGCCAGCGGGGAACCTCCCACAGCCCAAACCACACAGGCACAGGCACTGCAAATGTCAGGGGCTGCAAAAGATGGCAGTTCTGATCCTGCTCAAAAACACCCAGCTGAGAACTGGCAAACTAATCTGCAGCCTACAGAAAATCTCACACAGGGAACCCTTTTCTGATTGCATGCAGCCTCTTGTTTACACAGAATTTTTAATCTAAATTACCCTATTTGAAACATGAAATGGAAGAAAAGTGAACATTTAGGCATGCAGTATTTCTTTTTTTCTCCTCACTCAGGTAACACCTGCCTCAGGACCACCTTATAGGTTGTGCAGAAAGATATTTTTGTGTAACAGTATAAAGAAAACCTACCTGTGCATGTTTTTGCAAGTCTCGGAGTGGTTTGATCTCAATTTTCTTTCTTTGTCAGATGTGTTATTCCAGTTACTGAAATACAGTCAATCTCAACTGGTGAGCCAATAATCAGTTTGGAAGCAATAAAGACCAAGTCCATTAAGTACAGAATTCTCATTTGTATTTCCTTTATAGTTTCCTAGTGCTTCAGGCTGGCTAATACACAAGTCAGACTGCAATAGTTTCCTAATGTCAGAGATTAATCACTGATTTCCTCCTCTTCATCAAACTGTTTGTTACTTATCCTTGTGCAGACCACTGAGCCCCTCATACAGCAGCAGTTTCATAAATACAAATTATACTGCAGCATTTTTGTCCTTATTTAGCACTTCAAAACAGAAAAACTGCAAACCTGAGGAGAAACAGTGAGAAGAGGAAGTATATAGTAGAAAAAAGTTCCTAAGCAGAGAGCAGAAAGATAAAAATGGAACATGCACGTAGCAGAAAACACCAAGCCAATCTTCAGATTCCATGGGTAAATCCAAAGGAAGCTGCTGTGATCCTCCAGACATCTCAAATTGGATATGTGTCAGAGCTTTCCCACACAAGCCTTGTTCTCCTTTCTCAGTTCTGGTAAAATTGTTCCAAAACCTCCAAGATTATGTATCTCCCCTCCCCAGCAACTTCCTCTGTTCTTTAGCACAAGCCAAGATGTGTGGCTGAGGCACATCCACCCTGCCCATCCCGGCCTCTCCCTAGGAACAAGCTGGTCAGTGGGCTAGAGAAGGACAGGGAAGAAACAGAACTTGCTCAGGCTGAAGCCTTGGTTTGCACAGTAGCATGTGGCAGCTGGAGCTGCTCCTCCTGGGCTGATTGATACAGGACTTCTCCTTGCTGCCCTGTTCTCAGAGGGAGAAGTCCAGCAACATCCACAGAAATCCTCCCTGAGGGCTCCAGCTGCACCTGCTCTCTCCCAGTTTGGGTAATCCCCAGGGGAACAACCTGGCAGAACAAGCCTCGTGTGCCCTCGCTGTGGGCACTTTTCTCTCCATGTGCCCTGGCCTGGGGTTGAACACACTCCCTGGGGGAAGTGTTGATAAGATAGATTTCCCTACCTGAAATCCGGGTGGGTTGGCTTGGCCATGGCTACTCTGCCTCCTCCTGCCAGGTACTGACCCACGCAGAGCCAGTGCCTGTGTCTGTCCCCGTCTGTGCACACTGCACAGCCACGGCTCAGTGTCAACATACAAAACTCCAGGTATAATTGTAATTGACTCGTGGGTTCTGAACCTTCAGGTTAGACTGTATTCACACTCTCACTGCTTTGAATAACACCATGAAGGCTTAATCGTCATTCAACCTATTTATTTTTCTAATGAAAATAAACCACTTTTAAATCACCTGGAATCAGCATTTGTGTCTTCAACAAATATTTACTAGTCTGCTGAGATGATTTTGTTCTCTTCTAGTATCAGAATAAAACTGTGATGCCAGCAATGCCTACCAGGTTTCTGCATGAATTGAAAATAAACCACTGTCCTGTTAAATACAATATTGCAACTGGAAATGCAGGTGGGATAACCAGAAAAGAAAATAGTCCACAGATGCTCAGGTAATTTATGCACACTGGAAATTATGGTAACAATGCTTATGCTACATTTATTAAAGAAAAAAAACCTCCTGGGTCATTCTTCTAGTTTTCTCCTAAAAACTATTTTTCTTTGTAAACAATTTTACGACACTTTCTTTTGAAATGAAATTTCATTAACTCCAACATTAAACGCAGAATAAAATATGGTACAACCCATATAATTCTCTAGGAGCAAAGGAAAGGCAAGGACTATTCTCAGTAGGCCCTTACTAGAATCTTAGTCTTACAGTTGCCTATTACAATTAAAGCTCAATTGTAAAGCATATCACCAATCTATTTTCACACATACAAGTATACAAATACCTCCCACTTAAATACTGTCTTGAGATAGGAATTTCTATGTATGAAGCAGAAACATGTGTCTAGAACTATAGAAAAAAATGTATAAAACAGTCCGGTTCGTGTCTGATGGGAGAAAATCAAATGTAGAAACTTCATCTAGAAAGCAACAATATTTCCCATGTTGCTTACTGTGCTTTAGAGCCCAGTTTCCGTGTGTTGGATAACATCTTTGCTACTCTCTGCTGCAGAGACCAAGCATAGGAAGGATTCTGGTTTTGCAGATAACCACTGACATGAGGCACTGAATTTCCTTTGGACAACCACAACTATAATATCACCAAGTGCATGTATATGTTGGTGTCCTGGGCCTCCTCAGCAAAGCTGGCAATTTAGAAAAAAGAATATTCAGGATACAGTTTCAATAGCAGGAAATGGAGATGTCTGTGTTGATGCATACATTTCCAAAGCTGAAAGGACAAGACTTCAGTCTACAGCTATAAATTATTCATAACATATTCTGACACACTGGGGAAGAGCCCTGAATATTCATATGCCACACAACTGGTAAAGTCCCTATAAATTTGGGAAATTATGAGATTGTGGAAACTTTTATTATTTTCATTACACAAACCTAATGGGACAGGTTGTGCCACAGTGGATTTCACCAATACAAGACATGCAATCAGATGAATCTCTGGAAGACCTGAGCCTTGACTTATAGTTCTTATTTTTTCTAAGCAATTTTCCCCAGAACAACTGGGGATGCCAGGAATTTGAGAACTGTATTCTGAAACCACAGACACTCATCAAATATTATTCATCGTACTGCACTCATTTGTTAATCAGTTTGGAAATTGTTCTCATAATCCGTCCATATTCAATACTGCAAACATCTGATTCATGATTCTCTGTTCCTATAAATCTTATTTAGCTGGACAAAATGAATGTAAAATGTAACTATTCCAATTTGGTGGCAGGTTACATCTATTGTGCATTAATAAAATTGACTACTTAATGCCCTTGATGATAAAGAATATAAGTGTCCAATGATTGCATCTCATTAAAATAAAATCACTATTTCTGCAATGTTAGTCATTTTTAATACAGAAATATGCTACAGCACTGGCCAAGCACTGGAAAATCAAGAATGCAGTGTTCTTTTTCCTTTTGAAAAATTCTGGGATTTAACCAAGCAGATCTTCACTGTATCTGACACTGATCATACATGCTGTGTGAATGTCATTTACTTTGTATGAGCTGAGATGTGACTCTCTCACATACCTTTAAACACCTTTAGACTAATGCTAAAGCACCCTTTTATTTCTGTGAGAAATTCTGTGAGTAGGATTCAAATACCAGCTTTAGGGTGAAATGAATTATGCTCTAAACCCAGTGCCTGTACTAGTTCAGTCTGTACTGGGAGTCAGGATCACTGATTCAGGTGACTGCACTCACTTGAATCTCATGCTGGATGTCTTCTCTAAAGTCACACAGCAGCAAATCAGTGACAGAGCCAGGATGGAACTGCAATTTCCTGGCTCTTCGTATGTTGCCGTTGCTTCTGAATATTACTTCCTTGCTTTTGAAACTCATGCACAACAAATTTTAACTTTGTCCATGGATACAAAATAAGGTTTAAAAACCAAAAAACCAGAAGCCCACACTGAAAAGCCATGTTTGTAATACTGACTTCTTGTTGCTGCACACATAATTCCCACTGACACGAGCAGTAATGTGGCATTTCAGCCTGGTGCACTGGGAATTGAGCTGCTGAAGGAGTGGAAGCACATAATCCTCAGGTGAACCAGCCTCAGGTAAATTTCAATTACTCTCTGTTCTTTCAAAATGACAGTTTCTGATCTCTAATTTCCACTGGCTACTAAGCTTCCAGAAACAAGCATACTGTACATGGCAAACAGGTTTTGTGTACACGGGGTCACCAGCCAGATTGTAACGCAACCCTCCTTTAGTGACAGCACACTGTGCTCCTCTCACACACATCTCCTGTCTGCAGCAGCTCAGCCCCACTTAGATATCCTGATATTCAGCTTCAGAAATGCACAGTAGGGTGGGGATGTTGTTCTGGTGAAAGAAAACAATCCTAAAAACCTGCTGGATTTCCCCAAGTAGAAAAAAATGTTCCTGGAAAGCTTGGAGCTATTCAGCATTTCTTGAGATTCCCATCCTTTCTTGGGCATCTCTCTTTGCTTCAGGGTATATGGTTATGAAATGCATGTGGGGCACTCCTCAGGAGGAAGTTACAAATGATAAAAAACCTCTCTGAGGACAAAGAATGATGCATAAACCAGAGCAGTTTCTGACTTGCATTTTTATGCATGCAAACTAACCAATTACATACATTCATGCCCATTTCATGGTCCTTAAGCCAGGAACAACCTTTTACCCAGACCCCCAAACTGCAGCATGCACCCATCCACAGAGACCCTGATGCAGCTATAAAAGAGTGAAAGCACAAAAAACCAGCTCATATTCCAATCAGTTCTGTGCAGATGCAGCAAGAGAGGAGATACACAGACTGACAAACAGAGCAAAAGCACCAAGCAGTTACGTAACATCCTCCCTAAAACTCTGTAGAGAAATATAACCTTTTAACTTCTGCAAAGGCTGTAATGATACTCACAGCTTGTTTACAAAATAGTGATCCCTCTTTAATCGTTCTGTGTTTCTCATATGTTGTACTGCATATTAAAACATTGTAGCCCATCTAAAATAAATCTTGCTTATATAACATCAGGCATATGAAATAGAGTTTTGACTCTACAGCAGTTCACACCAAGAAGTATCTCTGTGATTCCTCCATGGCTTCAAGCAATGCTGCCTTCACTGAAAAGTCTTTTTTTCAATTAATTCTCAAAGTTCTCAAAGAGCCTACTGAAAATAAAGCAAGTAGTTTATTGTCCCATATGTATACAATTACACAAATTTAGTTCTTTGAATTTGGTAGCATTTCAGATCATATTATCCATGCATAAACAGAGAAGCAACAAGAACAGAATCCAGACACACATCCTCCTCCCATAAAACCAGATATACCACACCAAAAGCACAGCTTCTACAAATGCTAATTTTGTGTAAAAGAAACAATAAACTGCTCTATGGAACTTTCGTCTGCTAAAACTGACAAAAAGCTATCGGATGTCAAATGAGAGCTTAAGTGATTGCTGAGCCTTGCAGTTCAAAATGTCAGCTTTTTGCACTGAAAACATATTATATTTTATAGAAATGAACGTTCCTTCATACATGCATGCACAGACACAAAGAGACAAAAGCAAGGTTTTTATCCCACAGTGTGATGCAACTAATTTGAACTTGTTCACGGCAACGCTCAGGAAAGCTAATACGCTTTCAAATTAGGCTCTTGAGGTTTGGTCGTGCTCTCATTAGAGGCATTAACAAAACCCTCAGTGATTTTACCAAGAGCCAGGATTTGGTCCTTAGGAAGATAAGAAAACTTAATATTAAGTGTTGCAATCTTCTTAAAAGATATTTTCACTATTTATTGATTTTCAGAACTAGCATCTCATACATAGTTGAATCATTTGTTGTGATAAGAAGTTCTGCTCATGCCTCCGGCTTTTCTGAGTTTCTTTTTACTTTATATTCTTGTCTAGTACAAAGATAAATGCTCAATGAACAAGGCTGTTTTAAAGTAATTTTCTTTCATTTTAATTTGCAGGGGTTTGTAAGATTGCAGTGGCTGTGTGTAATTTCTAAAAACACAATCATTTGCATACATTAAGAAGGTATGTGTGTGAAGTATGTCATTACCTCTGTCTCCTGCAAAGCTTTTCTATATGAAAAGAGATTCTGATTTAGAATTATGAAAAATGTCTATAAATACTGTAGAGAAATTAAATTAATAATACTTGGCAATTATTTTTTTTCTTGAAACATTAATCACTGGGTCTTGTTCAGAACCTGTCTAATTCTGAGTACAAGTGAAGATCCGCTGGAGCCAGAAAATTTTTCATAAATTGTAACTCCATTTAAGTGACAAGGAAACTAAGAACTGGAAAGTTTAAGAGAATTGCAGCATTTTTTCAAATTTAGTCTTTGTTCAGAAAAATTTAGGCTTTTTAGAAGTCTTCGAGCCCCACGTCATGTTCTTTTTGTCATAAAAAGGAGCTACTGAGTATTGAACAGTTTTAAAGTCCTGCCAATGCCAAGTCTCCCAATCCAGAGCTATTGCATATTCTGGTCTGTGTGTGAACCTATTTTGTGCATATTCAGTTGCATGAAAAAATAACGAAGCAAATTCCGTTTATTTAAGGACTGATTACATCAAATAAATGGCTGAAGGTAAATCAGAGATTTAGAAGGGAACAGTAATTATAGCCACTATAACTCAAAAAAATACTGGCAAGATGTATTTGTACATAGCTCACATCTCTGTATATGGTGTTTTCTGGCTTGGGATGCTGCTGAGTTTAGTAGAGGACATTTCTTTCATGGTGCTTTAATGCTGCAACCCCAAGATGAACAGCAGCCCAGAGCAGCTTCAGTTATAACCGTGGCAACACTTCATCTTCATTTTGGCAGCTCAATTCTTTTGCCCTCCTTTTAAAAACAAAGATGTCTATACTGCCTGCAAGCCATTTTTTTAACCTGAGTGATAAGAATTGTTCTCAATTTTCCAAATCAAATCTCTCTAATGCCTTATAAAATGACATTTCTGTCACAGTTCTACTGGAGATTTCTTGCCTGACATACATCTCAAGCTTTTCTTTGTTTTATGGATGCACCAGACTGATGGCTCACAGCAAACCTGTGAGTCAAGGATTGCAGTTGGCTCCTTCCTCCTTCTGTTATTTTCAAATAACTACTTTCAGGCTTTAATTACGTATGTTTATACTCATGTAGTTGTAGGCAGCATACACGAATTATTAAATGAGGTTTTCTAGCATGTTGTTAAACAGGTTGTCTGATTTCTCATGCCTCTTGGCTTGCAAAGATAATTCTTTAAAACCATGTAGTGTAGGGCCTTAGTCTATCCCTAACAGAGCTGATAAGGAGAGGGCTGCCTTGATTGAGTTACTCCATAATCAGTCCCAGAAAGGTTCCTTGGCCCCTTTGCTAAAGCATCTTAGCACAGCATTTTCAGAGCCACAGAGCTGGGTTAGCACTGATAACAACATTTGCACTTGCTTGAGTCTCCTGCTCATGGCACAGGAATCTGTACTTGCTTCTGCAGAAACAAGTAAACATTGAGGCAGATTAGAAAACAGACTTGCCCTTAGAATCTTAATCATTTCAAGTAACATCTTTGTTACTCTGTTAGTCACAGCCTTCACAGAGAAAAAGATATGAAACCTATGGCAATTTCCAGACTCTCTCCTTCCAGATTTTGTTTAGTTCAGAACCATTATACTACTGACTATATTTGCTTATTATCACTTTTCATCTGTGTTCTATTGTGCTTCCTTAGAGTTTTTCACTCTGGTTCATCTCTAATTCTATTTCCTGACTTTTGTGGTTGAACTCTTTCATCTCTCATTGTTCTATTTGCATGAAATAACAGGTTTAGATTTGGTTTTTTACTTATATCACAGAGCAGGATCTTCCCACTAATTACATTCACTCTTCTGCAATTTTAGTATTTGTGTTGCTTTGAACAATTGTCTAACTTTTAGTTTACAAAACTTTATACTTTTAATGCACATCTTCTGTTATTTCCTATTAGAAAGAGCCTCCATATCATTGTACATCTTAGAGGAATGTATATGAAACCTTCAACGTTTGACATTTCAGAAACCTCAGGGACACATCTCATTCCACTTCCCTTGCTCACCTTCAAAAGAAACCCCCAAAAGAGAGATTTTTCTGTATTATGCAATGGAAAATTAGATCAGCTAAAAGTGTTGGCTTTAACCTTCATTAATTTAACATCTAGTTCATATCTGATTTCTGTGTCCCTGCACTGCAATAGAGAGAGCAATATGAGTTAGCTCCCTAATAAGCTCCCACACATTTAATTGTTTGGTGTTTTGGCTAGAACTGCCCCAAAGATATCATTTTTATTTCATTTGCCTTTTTCAGCCTATTTTTTGTTACTCATTTCCTTAGCATGGGAATCATCACCAGCTATCACCAAGCTGGGCACTGGGGCACTGTGCTAGAGCCATGTGCCTACCGGGACTCATCCCTCTGCAGCAGAAAATCAGAGAAACAGACAGAAAACACAGCCCTTCACCTCGTCACCAAACTCCAATTACTTCCTGCCTGGAACATGCAAACAGCTATTTTGGGCACAGCTCTGGGGCTGTGAGGTGTAAAGGCAAGCCTGTCTATGACTGAAATAGCTGTCATAGTGATTCCTGCTCATTAAGCCTTCTGAAACCCACCAGCACATCCAGACAGCTCCCTGAAACTTTCCTACAGTCCAGGCAACATTCTGTTTAAGCTTTTAGGGTCTCTTCTGCCAGTTTTCCCAACAGTGAGAAGCTCCATACCCTGTCTCCGTGGTACCTGGTCAAAATAAAATAGAAAAACCAGCTGTAGGCAAGGACTGGACTGAAAATCAGCCCATCACTTTGCAGGCCCATTTCAGTGGCTGACACTGCTCATCTCTAACATTGACCATCACACACTCAAGTCAAGCACCCTCCTGTCAGATGGCAGCAGCTGCCAAGGGTTTTGCACATTCTCAGTGTTCCCAGCTTTAGGTGGGAGACAGTGAAATACCTGAATATCTCCCATAGTCAGACATTTCAAACTCAGAAGAAAAACTCATGCTCCAGAATATTAAATATAGTCTGGTGGAAAAATACCCGACTCCTCTCTAAAATGCTGCTCTGCTAAAAGAATGTGGAACACCATTTTCTAGTTCTCTATGGGTAGATGACCTCTATATCACTTCTTACGCACTGCTCCATTAGTCAGCTCTGCTTTTTCTGGTTCTAACCCTCAGTGAAGAATTCTGCAGACTCCAGCTAATTGTTGTAAAAAAAAATTACAGTCCTGAGAATTATTTCTGGATCATCACAACTGCCTGTCACTGCAAGTAAAGCCATTGCCTGGAAGTACCTTCCACGGAACAAAGCAGTTCTCTCCCATTAGAATGGTCTTGTATGAGTATACAAATAGTGAATTTGCTGGCAATATTCTTAAAGATGTTGCTAAAAAACTTGCACGGGGAACTTCTACAGGAAAAAGAGCATCTCTGCACTGTTCCCTGCCTTCAAAATCATCAGGTGCTACGGGGTACCTGCAGTATGGATCACTTCGTGGGTACCAAACAACCACAGAAAATTCTGCTGACACATCCCTCTGTCAAGACTTACTGGGATAGATTTGCCTATCAATAATGTGCTAAAGTTTGTCACAAAGAAATACAATTATTTCCAGTGCCAATCACTCTCTTCTTTACCCTTTCTCTCCTTTTTTAATAGATAGATAGATAGATAGATAGATAGATAGATAGATAGATAGATAGATACATACATAGATAGACTGATTTACAGACAGACCTCTTGCTACACATGGAACACAGGTGTCAGTAGACTTCGAGGATAAATATATGAAATGCCAATATGATGGGGCAGAATAATAAAAACTGTATTTTCTTTCTGGTGAAGAAGATGATAATAAAAGGATGCTACTGGAGATCACTTAAGATAAGATAGATTAGGTGTTACTGATAGAGCAGGAAGCCATATTCCTACTGTTGAGTTCCTGTGCTATTTTTCTAAAATACAGGGAAATAAACTGTGGAGACACTGAAGTGACACATGAAAATCTGTCACAGCAGGGTCTCTGGAGCTCTGTGCCTCCTGGGATCACTCAGAGGCTGGAAATCAGAGCAGGATTTGGAAAAGCAAGCTAGATTTATTATAGTAAAGAAATTGTCTAATAAATCAATAATTTTTTTATCATGACATTATTATAATATGATCCTGAAAATATATATTCCATACTAGCATGGGAGGGAAAAAATGGTTAATGCGACTACTGAAAGAAGTAAGTGCTGTATTCGGTATTCATGGGCAGGATCAGTTCTGTCCTTAGGTTATATAAAATATTTACTGGACAGGAGTCTCTGAATTTCATTCTGAAGTTGCAATAAAAGATGCCAGTTCTACAGAGAACTCTGGTCTTTGTGAAGAAACAAAAAAATTAAAATCCTCAAACACATAAATGATTTTACTTTAGAAAAAATTTTAAACATACAAATTCCTGAACCGCATGACTTCATCTGGAATACATCCTTAACATGTACAAATTTCTCATGATTCTGCTGTCACATAAACCTGACCTGCCAGAGAATACTTTATAAAGTTGATTCCTTAGTTTACAAAATAAAACAAAATTAAAAATAAGATTTAGAGAATACATTACAGCTAAACATATTCTATTCTCATCCCTATGCCACCCTTGGCAAACTCTAACAACAGCTCAAAACATCATTTTACTCTGTGGAAAAACTTCTACTACATGCATGTCCTATGACACAGACATTCAGTATTATTCAGAAGAACATCACAGAGCATCGCATAGCCCAAAAAAATTCATTAATTTTACTGATAAGTTGTAAGTAGACAAAACTCAAACTTTTTTCTTTTGTTCAGATTTTGCATTTTTCTCATTACCTCCTTTCTAACTGCTTCCAGTTTTTGACAAATCCTAACTGAAGTTCCATGTTTCAAGTTTTTTTTTAAAACTAACTTTGTAAAAGTCCTTCCTTTAGCAATTAATTAGTTAAGTTTAGGAGCTAAAACTCTAATAAATTATAGCTTATTGGGTAATCCTGGTCCTGTGGTTGATATTTCTCAATGCATTTGCTGCTCTCTTTTTACAGCACGGTTACTCATGCTTTATTTTTATCATTTATTATTTACAAAGGACCATGTGTTCCTCGTTCTTCACAAAACAGCAAATGTTCCAGGTCCCTGCTCAGAAAAGCTCAGGATTTATGATCAAAAGGATGTGGATTCTTCTGCTTCGAAATGTTCTTGAATGTTACATCACAGACCAGCAAGCAGAGAATTTCACAGACCACCCCAGCTCACTGCTGGTCAATAAGCCCACAACAACACAGGCCTTATTTGTTACCATAAAGCCCTCACCGATTTCCTTTTCATGATTTCCATTCTTTCAGCACAGTAGAGCTGATGTTTCCATCACAAATTGCTACCCATCTCTAACGTGTGTTTAGATGCTGATCTGTCCTTACAGCTGTTCCCTGAAATCTGAATAGATAAAGGACTTGAAAAGTGACCACGACCCAAAGCTGCACTGCAGAGCAGCACATCGAGTTTCTTTGTTCCTTTGCATGAAACTCACCAGCACACACTGGATATCTGGCTTATATGAACTATAGGTCTTTAAATATAACTTATAGCTCTATAAACTTGTTCATTCAATCCATGTCCGAGTGCCAGAGACATCTCATTAAAGTCCCTGATATGTCAATGAACATGATGAAGAATTGCAGGAACATGCAGAATTGATTTTTTACCCTTCTTTTTACACTGGTTCAAGAACAGTTCATCCTGTGACAACAGAAGTTAAATCCTTTACCAGCTTTCTAAGCTATCTTGTTTTTTGTTTAAGCATTTCAGATTTTCAATAAGCTGAATTTCATAATTTCAAGGACGTGGAAATCCCATGTACTTGAAGCTCTCAACATGACCACAGCAGTGGTAAATGCTGTTACAGCCACAATCATCTAGGATGAGAAGCAGAGCTGGCTCTTTTTCTCAGACCAAGGAGAGTAGAGGTCAAAACTAGAGAGGCTTTCAGGTGTGGCAACTTTTCTTAAGGTCTGAAATAGGAGTTAAATTTAAAGGCACATCAAGGCCCCCTGAGAAAGCAAGTTTCAAGTTTATAAAACATGCAAGTATTACTAGTAAGAGGGAAAGCTTCAATTTAAACTTCACAATTCCCACATTTATTCCCAGATATGATGTAATTGCTCTCTTCTTACTAGAGAAAGAATTGATCTTCTTTCTGAAGCATCTGGTAATGATTCTCAAGATATCTTCGTATCAGTTGTTCAGTTGCACAGCACTACACGAACCTCATGACTGACTTAGATAACCATATTACTGTCTTTCACTTTCCTTATTTTTCTCCAGCAAAGACCATATGTATCTGTGTCAGCTTTGTTTTGTGACCCCAGCAGGACATTGCGGCACCTTGTAGCAGAATCACTTGAAGATGTGAACTTTTGTAGCATGCTAATACAGCGAATAAAGCTCAAATATGGACAAGAAGAGAAAGAGGAGGTCACCTCTCAGAAGAAAATCACTTTGTGACAGTGTTTTGGCTACAGAGGAAGTCCAAGGCCGTAGAGCAAAGTTGGAGGAAAGTCTGTTCTGGAAATACAGAAAGTGAAAGTACAGGATATAGTCTCATCTTCTCAATTATATCCTTCCCTTTGTGATTAAAATTTAAAAATTCAAAGCTAATAGGGGAATAAATGCAATTTACTTCATCTTGAAGCTAAAATTTAACCCTGTTACTCCTCTGTTAAGTTCCTGACTGAACCAAGAAGTACCTTTGGTTTGAGGTAAGATGTCTTTCCTCTGTCAGTCATTAGGCTTTGCATTTTTGGGCAAACAAAACCAGAAACTTTTCCCTCCAGCTTAAGAGATTTAGTTACACGTCAGAAATGCACTTTGCTAATCTGGTTAAAAAAAACCTCAAAAGCAAAGGAAAAAAAGGTCTCAAGAGGTAATAATACTAATTCAACTTATCTCTACTCATGTTTTTAAAGGAAATTGTTAATCATATTTTACTTCTATTAACAGCTCAGTTTCTACACAAGGGCCAAGTAAGAATTGGTTCTAACTATTGATTGAAGGAAGTGATTAAGTGATCACTCCCCAGCCTAAAGAAATGGCTTCAGTAATACCTAAGATATTTAGGTATTTTTGGGCTTATATAAATACTCTTCTGGCTCCCTTTCAAAAATGCAAGTTATATTTTGGGAACAGTTTTGCTTCAATTACAAATGATTTTAAATTTCAGAAAGAAGACAATTTCAAAATTAAGGTTGTCAGTACTTCGAAGGTTCCTCTCCATTTCATTTAACTTTCCTCTGAGTTCAGTACACTCCCCTCTCAAATGAAGATGATGATAATCCATAACTTCTAAAACTTCTAAAATGTTTTGCAGTGCTTAAGAGAAAAATGTTGAAAAAAAACTGAAAGCATTTTTTCTATATGAGTTAGAATAGAGGACTGACCCCTTTGTTGAACTGCAGTTAACACTTCGAAGAGATTACAGGTGGTTTTGTCATGGTATTTTGTAAATGTTTTTTAGGTCTGAAAATATTTTAATTTATTTACTTCAACTAGCACACATATAAAAGCATACTGAATGCACGGTGCCAACAGAGCTCCCAGGAACATTCCTATAACAGGTCTCAGTTCTTCAGATTTTTATCTGAAATTACAGAGCTCTGTTGGGAAGGAGTAACTCCTATGTTGCCTTTTGTCCTAAGAAAGTGCTGTGAAATTAACTCGTCGATTATTATGTAGGAATCATGACTAGAGCTCCATAGCCTGGCAGCTCCCAGTGACTGCTCAACAGGTTGGAGCAGACATAAAGGATAAGCAGGGGAGCTGAAGGAGTGCTGAGTGCTTTGGAAGGACTTAAAATTAAGGTGGGCAGAACATAATTTTTTAAACTGGAATTTAGGCAAGACAGCAGAGCTAACATGCCAGTAATGTAAGAAAACTAGGATGCAGGTACAGTAGATATTTTGATTGCTATTAACTCCCTTCACAGTTCTTGTAGGGTGATAACACAACCTGTTACCACGAGAAGAATGTGAAGCTTTAATTGAACACATTAAAGTCTCTTTATCCATCACTGGAGCAAATATTATACAGCCTAAGTGCATTTTCTGAATCCTTAACAGAAACACCACTCAGTTTCTGAACCAAAGTTTGCATAAACAGTGCTTAAGCTGCAATTTCCTTGCTCTGGTTTATGAAGAGGCACTGAGACTGGAACATCAGTATTCCAGAATCAGCTGCTGGAAGGATTTTTAGCACATCAGAAAGAGACACCCTGTCACAAGCAGCAGATACACACTAGGCAAGGTAACTTTAGCAAAAGGAAACAGTAGACAAGCAGTAATACAGAAAAGAAAGCAAAAATTCAGATGAAATCACTCTGTACTGCAGAGAAGGACAAGAGATTTGAGACCTTCCAAAGTAGAGAGAGAAAGACAAGACTCAAACTTTTCTCCAAAATGCCCCCATCTATTTATTTGGTTACAGAGCAAAGCAGGATGATATGCAGTAATCCAAATAAAGTAAGTAAAGGGGAATGCATTAAAAAAATTGGGCTGTTATGTCCTCCTTGGACCTATCAAGTAGTTCTTTTGCCAAAGTACAAATTCTCTACATGCCCTCCAGCTTCCGCACGTCAGCAACGTTCTTGCTCTTGATCAGCCAGACACTTCCCAAGTTAATTCTTCTGCCACGAGCTTGTCTAAACAAATCTCCCAGCACACACTGCATCTTCCTCCCTGTCTCATGAAACAGGGATCTCACATAATCCCTGTTTTCTCCCTTGTATCTAAGCAAGTGCATATGTCTACTACACATGATATCTTAATCACTATTACCTTCTGAAGAAAAGTTTCAACATCTGCTGTATCTTAATTATAGCATCTCAAGGGACACCAGCTGACTTTCACATTAGTTAGCAAAGCCTTTCCTATTAGGAATTCTTTGGAGGCCAAATCGTTCATCTGAACAATGCAACAACACAGCAGGTGAAATACTCTGATGCAGCAAAGCAGCACAAGACCTATTTGCCTTCCAGCCCCTCATGCAAGATTTACTTGCTAAGCCTACACCAGAGGAGGTAAATACCTCTCTGCAAAAAGATGAATTCCACTCCAAAAGAGGTGGAGTTGTTCTGTAAAGAGCAGGCCTTTGTCAGGTATAAATTATCACAATGCTGTTGTCATGGAGCTGTGAGAATTTATCCCTGCTGATGATCTGCTCCAGAATTTCCCAGCTTTTATTGCTGTGTGTGTATTGTCGTAGTGAAAGGTTGTCTGTCATGAGGAAAGTGAGCGCAACACAATGATTTGTTTGTATTTATAGCTATAGCTCTGTGGTTTTGTATCTGTTAGGCATTGCTTTTTTTCCTGACCACATCTGCTCCTGTTACTTTCTGAATCTGAAATCCCCCATTAAGATGAGTTGTCAGTAACAGCTTTTTATCAGAGTTTATAACTCTCTGCTGGCCCTGGGACATGTGCAGCTAATGATGTGCACACACCCTGCCCCAGATTACAACTGAGAAAGCAGCAGTAGGGAGGCTGTGCTGGTGATAAGTTTAAAGAGAAACAGTGCTAGGAAAGATTAGATTCTATAAATTCCTGGTCTAAGCCCTCAGTTTACATGACCAGGTAACACCCCTGACAAAGTGAGGAAGTGTTTCTTTTTGAAAATTTTGAAAATTCATCATTACTGAGAATCAAATATTCACTTTAAAAGTAAACAAAAACTGAACAGTGAACACTTGCAACAACTGTCCTTTAAAGCTTTATTTTTAGGCTCTATTCAGCTGCACAACTGTGCAGAAACTCTTTTACATAGTTGTTTGTAAGGAGAAGGCTTATTTTTGGGATTAGATTTACAAAAGCACCAAGAGATCTCTAAGTGCAAATCCCATGCCTTTCTCTGAGTCTTCTGTTACTGTATCAGTCATGTTTGCTTTGAAAATGACCTCTTCTTAGTCCTGTGGGGTTTTTATTC
Organism: Platysteira castanea; assembly: GCA_013397175.1. Lineage (NCBI taxonomy): Eukaryota > Metazoa > Chordata > Aves > Passeriformes > Platysteira > Platysteira castanea. The sequence goes on along the minus strand of VYXC01002534.1, from coordinate 659,515 downwards.
TGTGACAATTGGGATAGGTAGTCAAACTGGCCCAAAGCCAAAGTCAAAATATTTCCCCTGCACTGGAGTCTTATATTATCATCTAGACATGAAAGAATTCCTAAAATAAAACTGGTTTCCCTGACACTGACAAACTAAAAGGCAACTTTCAAAGAATCAGTTTTTCAAAAGACAAACTTCAGAGCCCAGTGGTGCACTTTAATCTCTTGCTTTACAGAGATGCTTCTCACATAAGTGTAAGATGTAAATGATTATTCTCACCCTATCTAAGCCTCTTAGACCTGATTGCTGCTGATGTACATTCTTTAATGAACTTTAAAATCCGGAGTGAGCTTTTCATCCTCTCTTTGTCAAAGAACCCCAGTCAAATTTTGTCTGCTACCATCTACACATCCCAATACGTTAAGATGACTATTTTCTTAGCAGCTGAAAGAAAGATGCCTTTCTTCCCTCTCTGTAGTCAAAATGAGTATCTCTGTTATGAATATGCCTAGAAGCATTAAACAATGATCCTGAAACACAGGTTATTTGTGAATGACAGAAAATCCATAAAGAAAAATGCAGCAGAATTTGTTTGTGGCAGACTAGTCTGGCATGCTGAGTCTGACATTTACAAACTCCTGTTATTTAAGAGTTACTTCCTTGCTATTAATCCTGTCTCACTATTTTTGTAACAGCAGAAGAAAAGATGAACTGAAGCCGGTGTATTACCATAACTGGTGACCCTGCAGCTTTTCCCTTGGCAGGTGTCCATCACAGCTCCCTCCACCAGCCTGTGCTGGAATCAAATGGGGATCTGTCCTCTTATCAACGAGGTGATGTACACACTTCTCTGCATGGCTGCCTTTCTTGCTGTGAAATGCTGTAAAATACAGAGATCCTTGTGCTGCCTCTCCACATGACACTACATCAAACATAAAGAATACCAAATGACTTAAGGAGTGACACTGAATCACTCCGGAACTGGCCCAGCTGGATTGAAAAATTTCAGAGCACCTCTCATATTCAAGCATCTGAGCAAGGACTAAGAATTTGGCCTTCTGAGCTGATGGGACAGACACACATTCAGGATCCCACAAAAACAGGTCTCAGGAGAGTCTTTCCTTATATCCTCCCTTTTCAGTGGTACACATTTTCTGTGTCAGCAAACCATTCCTGATCTGTGGCATAGGAACTATTTAACCAGCACAGGTATTTCAGTAAAAAAAGAAAAGAAAACAAAGGAAAAAAAGAAAGACTCATCATTAATAAAAAAATATTGTTAGGGGTTGAAATTGAACATGCATTATGAAAAATCAGCATCTGAAACACAAACTTCCCGCTCAGCAGAGGAAAGTAATGACTTGGGAGCCAGTGCAGCATATGAGAGCCAAAAATTGTAATGAAAAAAGCTTTGATGGCTCCAAGGGAACTGAGGAAAGCACATTCTTCATCTGATATGGGGTGTATGTGGGACATCAGCCCTGGCTTCCAAGAGAGCCTTCCCAGAGTGACATCAGCTGTCTAGAGAGTGAGGTTCAGCTTGGCTCTGGGTGGGGTTTCCACGCTGCTGCACTCACCCAACACAAAGAACAGACTGAGAGCTGCTCCTGGGCAAGGAGCACAGCTGAGGAAAGAGCTCCCTTCAACCTCCCACACTGAACATGGAAGCAGGGCTCTCACACAAATGTGCATGTGTAAAAGAACATATATTTAAGAAATTCCAGCCTTTCTCTTATTTAGTAGGAAGTTGTGTACTACAGAGGATAACACCCTAGGCTGGGAATCAGCAGGAACAGGTACTGTCTTGTCAGTGTCCCACTGGGCTCTCTGGAGTAAATCAGTTTGGAAATGACAAAAACAGTCCTAACAATGATCAATAACACAATGATCAATAACTCGACACAATGTTCCCATAACACAACTATAGGTTCAGTCTAAATCAATTCCTACTTGAGGTAGAATGTATTTTTCAGAAAAAATAAAACCCAAGGAATCCTGATTTTAACAACTCCAGGCAGAGAACTCACAATGATCCTTTAAAACCACCTTCAATGTTTTATTACTATTATTACAGAAATGTGCACCCAGAGCCTACCTTCGCCTGACTTCCAGCTTTACACCATTTTATTTCCTTATAACTGCTATGTCAAAGTTTTCCAGCTTCATATTCTGTGCCTTATACAGACACAAGCTGGGACAAATTACCTGTGCTTAAACCAAACAGGTTCAAGTCCTTGAGTATCTCGCTGCACATAATGTCCAGTCCATTAATCATTCTCTAAGCCTTCACCAACACTTTATTCCTTTCTGACACATGAATCTGTATCTTCTTATGGACTCAGCTGTTGGTGAAATTATCACATCACTCCTGACACAGGATAGCTCCATCATTACTGCTGGAAGTTTCTCTTTAGGCCACCTTTACCCCTTTGGTGTGACAGTAAAACCCTACATTCCCCCAATTATCTATCATGATCTCCCACAAACCTTTCAGTTATTATTTCTCAGGTCAGTCATTCATTCTGCAAATATAATTTAGAATCAAAGATCCATATAATAGCCTGAGTTGGAAGGGATCCATAAAGAGCATCAAAGTCCAATTCCTTGCCCTGCAAAGGACAGGGCTTTACCTTCAGTTTTACTGAAGTGTATATGATTTATTAATCACTTCATACACTAAATTTATTTCCAAAGTCCCAAAATTTATTCCATCTACATAAATTTTCCATTAATTATTTTTTAAATAATTTCTCAGTCTTTAAAAGAAATGGGAAACAGAGCATGACCCAACAATCCCTAAGGGAGTCTATTAGATAATAATTCCCACTTTGCATATTAAGACTACCAGATAGGCAGTTTTAGGTCTTTTTAATATGTTGCCCAGTTGAATTTGCATTATTCTCATTTCTTAATCAAAGGTTGTGTGGTATCATGACAAATGCCCCAAGAAAGTCCATTACATCAGCAGTACAACATTCATCAACCAAATCTCATATATCAGAAGAAAGTTATTGAGTTAGTCCAACAAGATATATTTTCCATAAACCAATAAGAACAGCCATAAATTACATTATTCCTGATTATTTTGCTAATAATATTCCATATCAGTCTTCCATTATTTTGCCAGAGATTGGCACCAGGCTGAAAGGCCTGTAATTATGAAGCCATCCCATTTAAAATTCTGGCACAGTATTTGCCTTCCCAGTGCTGTATCAATTAATAAAAACCAACATTAACAGTCCAGAGACATTCTTAAGCAGCTCCTTGAATACTCCCTGATGAATGTTTTTGGAATTGCTGATCATAAAACGTCTCAACTTGGACAGTAGCTGTTTAACAACCTCCACAGTCAGTGATGGAATTTCCCAATCTCTTTCTCTACCTGCACAAAATGCTGATAACAGCACTTACTCCCAAAATGCCTCGAGATCTGTAGCTTAAAGACAATTCTTAACATCCAGGTATTTGGGTTTTCTAACTCCTCTGTGTTGCAGTACCTCTCCAGTGAGTAAGAATATTCCTACTTCAATAAAGATCCTTCTTTCTTTTATACTGAACAGGACCTGAGGTACAAAGTACTCTCATATCTTTTTCATGCTGCTTACCCTGAATTTACACAGCAACATTAAACCTTTTGCTGCCAGGAAGTCCCTTATGTCAGTAACCATGCAGAGTTGCTCTAAATGGATGCTCTGTTGAATCCTGTAATTTCTGAAGGTTTGTGAAGTACAACAAACAGTGAAGCTGTTAATATGGCAAGAGGACTATGTGTCATCTGTATCACCAGCAATTACTAGTGGATAAAATCTAATTAAAGAGCCAAATTTTCACTTTGACATCTGGAGAGAATTTTTGTACTCAAGAAAAAAATAATCAGAAGAAAATCCTTTCAAATCTTCCTTTTATTTCAAGACCAGCATGTTTTAGGTACTAGTAGAGCAGCAATATTTTTTGCAATACTAAACGATTTAAGCCAGACTTTCATGAACTTTTAAAGTAAGATTTCTATCTAAGCAGTTTTTCCTACTTTAGGGTAAATTTATTTGTTTACTGATGTAATTGCAATGCAGTGCAGATATACCAAAGCTAGCTGTAAATCACAGCCAGGCTGGGTACTGTCACCCATCTGGCCACAGACATCAGGAGCTTGAAGTGGATAAATGCCTGCATACTTATGCAGCTTCTAAAACACATTTTGGAACATCCAGTGAGCTATATGAAGTTAAAATATTACTGTTATATGAAAAAAAATAGATTTCAATTACCTAAGATGGTCAGGTGTGATTGGAAGCATAACAGACCTAACACCAGGGATGGGAAAAACATGGGCTTGAAAGTATTTAGGCAAGTTAGTTGTCTTCAGAATACTCCACCTGATCAAACTCACCCTCAGACATGCTGAGCATAGATAGAAGCAATCTCAGAAGCATTAAACAGAATTGATGAACAGGTACAAACACAGTGCTTAAAAACTGGGGAGAAAAGAGCTAGGAAGCTTACTTCCAGTTACAGCAGAAATACTGCAATCAAGAAAGAAACAATTTTAAAATTTAGATGAAAATAAGGGGAGGTGTAATCAGCACTGCAGACTGATTTTTCTGAACAATACTGCCACAGGTATTACAGGCAGGCAAAACACAGAGGTATATTTAATAAGAACTTTACCGTATAGTCATAAAGAGCTGGGAGAAAAACAGAGTCTAGAAAAATCCCACTTACATGGTTGCTTAGCTCTACTCAGAAAACAGTTACTGATGATTCACTATCAAACTAGAGGGTTTTCCTGAGTGGCATTCCAGCATACAATTCAGTATATTTTGATTAATGATTTGGCTAAAGGAATAGAAGACATATTAGTTAAATTTGCAGGGAACATAAATCTAGAAAAACCTTAAGAGAATAAGACAAGGATGTGCTTAAAATTCAAAAGCATCTAGATAAAGTGGAGAAATGGTTTTGAAGAAGCAGGATATAAGTGGTTAAATAGAGCATGAAAATTCTAAAATTAAGTAGGACTAATCAACCACAAAAACCACAGCGGCTAAGAAAATTATTTCAGTAATATCACCAAAGGTAACAGGATAACAAGCTTAACACTACTCAACAGTATCCTGGTATTGCAATACGGCATGGAGGGATGTAGAAGCAGAAATACTGCATGTAACACACAGGAAGAGTTTCTTCTGGTACTAAAACCCAACCTGTGGGACAAGGTTTAAGGAACTGGCACTGCTTACTCTTTTAGAAAAGAGAAAATTACTGGAAGAAGCAATAATTTTCTTACAGAAGAAAATGGAATATATCCTTCCTCACATCAATTTTGTCTAAAGCAAATAGAACAAAGGGCATATACTTCATCAATGCATGTTTAAGTAAGGTCAATAGTGAAAACTCGAAGAGTAGGATAGTTAAGAACTGGAGCTGATTATCTGTGGGGTTGTGGACTTTCCACATTATAAGACTTTAAATAGGTGTGCAGAATCAACCCCAATACATTTGTGCTACACTGCAATCACAGCAACTGCAGTACCAGTATATCCCAGGAGATTCTAAATCTTCCATGAAACCTTTTCCTACTTCATAAATGAGGAATGGTTGGTTTACAAGTCTGCAGCACTTGTGTAGATGAGTGAGATTATTCACACACTGTTTCAATGGAGTCAGTGAAAGGTCTGCATTAACTTCAGCAGAAGCACACCAGGGTCCAAATTCAGGAAAACTTAAGAGCAATGGCCATTTGGCCACTGACATGTAGCTTTCTTGGGATCTGCAATCAGGTGCCTGGTGAGAGTGGAAAGACATGCTATCTCCTCTTTTCTTTGTCTACTCTGGCAGATGTTCCTTCCTCTATGAAGCATTTTCGTGTGGAGAACAGTCACTGCACATCCAAACCAGCTCCTCTGCAAACAAAGAAAGCCTCCTGTGCTAGGAACTGTGTGGCTGAACAAACAACAGTAACTATGGTGCTAAGAAACACAACCACAAGGGGTAAGGGCAGGACAGACCTACTGGGAGGCAATTTCCTGTTCTGATTTGATGATTTGATGTGGCTGATGTGCTGCTCATGACCATGGCTTGTATCCTCTCTCAGCGGCTGCACACTGCAGCACCAGCTCTTGCTGAGGTCATTGCAAGTGGGAAAGGTGAGTTCAATGCAAACCCACTCAGAGCTCACCTTTCCCAAGGAAGTCACAATTTCTCCACAGCACTTGTTTCAGACATGGGCAGGAGAGTACAGACTAAGTATAAACTAAAACACAAGAACTTTCATCTCCACATGAGGAAGAACTTCACATTGAGTACGTAGGGCACTTGGGCTGACTGCACAGGGAAGGCATAGTGTCTCTCTCTCTGGAGACATCCCAAACCCACCTGGATGTGTTCCTGTGTCACCTGTTCCAGGGGACCCCGCCTTGGCAGGGGGCTTGGCCTGGATGATCCCCAGAGGTCCCTTCTCACTCGAAATATTCTGTGATTCTGTGACGCAGTAACCTTGCTCCAACACGTGCCAGCACCGGTACCACAAGGGCCAAACAGGACAGAGCTGGGTGGCTCTGCCACTGCCACTCACAGCACTTGCCCTTCACACCACACCGGGACAACAAGGCACATGCCACACACCAAACAGAGCCACAACAACGGAAACTCCAACTGAAACAGGACTGGGAGTTTGTAATTATGCTGGTTACAATCTGAAATAATGTGATATTATTCTTCATTCTGCTGACAAGTTCTAGGCTGGTATTTACTAAGCAGACACAGTTACAGGATAATAAAACTGGTGTGACTCCAACATAATGAAGAATTATACTGTTAGTATTCTACTCGCACTATTTACAATCTAATTGCCATTTGTTACTGTGACTAGCGGTTTCTACATTGAGTCTTTTTAATTAAACATTGTATATGCATCATTAGCAAAACTTTTAGCTTTTTTAAATTAATTTTGGATTGTGTCTTGCTCAAATTTATTATTCATTAAAGCATGTAAAGAATCTCAAAAACCTTCTTTATAAGTATTCCCTAAACACATATAAGCACATCAGCACATGAAAGGAATGTGTAAATACACATAATACAATTAGCACTTTCACTAATGTGTGGTTGTACCATTCATACCTTATAACTGCCACTAGAAAACAAAGCATAAAGTGTAATTAGAATCTGTCAGAACTAACAATATTACAAGTATTAATTGTATGCTATTGATAAAATTTAACACTATTACTATATTAATTTTGACAGTTTTTGCACCTCACTTGAGCGTAAGAATAAGCTAGGTTATTTTCAGAAGTTAATTTTTAATTAGCTCCATGGTTTTGCAAATTAGGCCAAATATTTTCAGTTAGCAAAAAATAGCATTAAAGAAAATATTTAGTAGTAATTATGTTTGTAAAGATCTATTTCTTAATAAAATATAGGCACTAGGCATAAATGAACCCAAAGAGTTTCCATTTATGCAAATTACTAATCTCCATGGTTACATGAACTAATAGACTGATGTTTTATATAATGTATATGCACTAGAACATTAATCTATTACCGAATAAAGCAGGAAATCTGTGTCTTTATGACCAAATATGTGCTATTGGTGGATGCTGGAAACACAATCTGTTGTCACACATGAGAAACACCCAGAGATTAAGAGAGATCTGAGATGCACCCTTGTGTGATGGATGCAAGAATGTGCTGGTCATTCAGAGGCACAAGTTCCCAAAGTGGCCCCTCCAATGCTACAACTCATCCCCCTCAATTTCCATTTAAAACTCTTCCACTGAACGCTTTGTTGCACACAACACATTGAGGATATTTTCACTTTTGTACATGGAGTGTGCAGGCCTGTTTACCGGGGCAAGATTTTCCTAATAAAAATCATGACTTACCCTTGCCATGTGGGTTCTTGTTATGGAAACCACAGACCATTCCAATCACTACGTTGAAGAAGACTATGTTAGAGTAACTGTTGTTAACTTGGAATTTATATAAATTGTCTTGTGCAGTTTCACAGTCAGTGATTTAAGACTATTTTTTAAAGTTTACTGGATGACATAAATATCAGTAAGGCTTAAAGGAATGAAATATCCACCATCTCCCAGGAGCAGTTAAGTGTCAGGGTTTTGACAGTAACTAGGTAGCTGCCAGCATCTCCAAAATCACCTTGTGCACTTTATATTTCTGAGAATGCCCCTGCACTCCCATTACTGTCTTCAAGCTTCCTAACAGTCCCAATTGCCCCTCAAATGCATTCAAAAACAAAATCTGAGCATTTATTTGTAAAACAAAGGATTTTTATTTGACTTCCTTCAAAATTTCCCCTGGCAATTTAATATTAATTAAAATCTGTTGAGCCATATGGTGACTTTTCTTTTTCTTAACAAACATTATGACTTTCATATTTTCTACCATGATTTTTTCCATTTTTGCCATAACAAACAACAAAGCTTAGAGAGCTCATAGCACACAGACATCACTGGTTCAAATATTAATGCAGCCACACAGACAGACCAAAAGGGACCACAATGCCCTGTAACAAAATAGTTCTTCACATTCATAAACAGAGCAGAGTCACAAAGATCATGGTCCTGGCACTCACCAATTTCTAAGCTGTAAAGAACTTGCCTTTGTATGTATGGTACAGAACTACACATTAATGCTTTCTGTGCCACCCATCACTGCATTTTTTAAACTGCACTATAACTGAGCAGTAAGGATCATGCACTGATTCCAGATTAGGACCAGATGGAGAGAGAAACAATCTTGCTGAGGCTTCTCCTTGTGAAGAGTGAGAGCAAAGGCAGAGTTTGCACCTGTGGAAGCCCAGCACTGTGAGTGTGGCTTGGACTCAAACATATTCGAAGAGCAGCTCCTCCAGCAGGAGCCCCTGCCAGCCCTCTGTCCCTGCACACATCTCCCCCCATCCCTCCTCTGCACTGACTGCTGCTTTGCCAGCTTTCTCACTGACCAGTGCCAAGCGATTTAGCCCCCGCTAAGGAAAGAGGCAAAAGCTGGATCTATCTGGCTTTACTGGATCGCTCAAATCCTGCCAAAATATGACATCAATATGCCATTGCATCAACAAATTGTGCAACGAGTGCTTCAGATGCATTAGGAAAAACGCCTGTAACACACTATACTATTAATCTCTAGCATTTGGATCTTGACAAATTCTACCAGTATTTGTCCCAAACTTACAAATAACATAGCATGAATAACCATTCCTAAATTAATGACTCTTCTACTATAAGTGTGCTTTTTCATACCCTGTAGGAAAAATTTAAATCATGATGCATATACTCAGGTTTAGAAAAAGGAGATATTGCTACACACTGGCATTGACAAATTCCCCCCAGCTTTCCCCCTGAGAAAAACACAAGAGCCTCAGACTTAAAACAACAACAATAAGAAAAAAACAATAAGAAAAAGATATTTTCAAGTGCTTTAGAAACGTTCAGCTACTATAGAAAACTTGCACACTGACACAGGGATGAATGTTCCAGATCTGCAGCCAGAGTGAAAAAGTGAACCTTCAAGATTACTAAAGCTAAAGAGTCTAATAAATCTCAACACACAGCAAAGACACCAGGGCTCCAAGTTTAAATACAACTTGGTTTTTTTATACCTAGACCTCAACTTCTAAACTGAGCATAAAGGCAGCCAAATATTTACATCTGAAAAACCTGACTCCATAATTTGTATTTTAAGTGAAACCACTATAATTCAAATCTGATTTTTTCACCTAAGTGCAGTCACCTTTTGTGAAGTTTTACAGTTATATATGTCTAACATGTATGGACAATCCCAAAGAAGTATTTTAAGCTTATCAGCTCTTAATTGAGGTTTTCAAAGAGGCTTAAGGGATTTAGACAAAAAATATTCATTTCTTATTTCGTTTTATCACCAATACATGGCTAAACTCCTCAGCTGCTCTGAAAATCTCAGTGAGCTGGATACGTATTCACTGGATGTAAGAGAACTGCCACTTTTGCTATCTATCTACAAGATAAAACTCTTAAGCTTAAGCGAAAAAAATAATTGGATAGATTTTGCTTGTGCCATCACTGACGACTTTATGAACTCATGTTCTGCAAAAATACATTTTTTATCTGAATGGGAACACTTCAAAAAGGCTTATTTAGTCAGCTGAAAGAGACTGTGATGATACAAATGTGCTGGTTTCAGGAATACGGAATCTATTTTGCATTGCTCTAGGAGCATGCTTAAGGTTGGATTGCTCTGGTGTATCAAAAGCATCATAAAGTTTTGTGTAGTTTAATAGTAAAACTTGAGAGCTCAGAGCCAAGAAATTACACAATCTAGCAAATTCCAGGTTGTGGAGGTTTTCTGTGCTACCGAATATAGATACACTGGGTAGGACAGAAATTTACGATGAAATTGAAAAATCTGCTCCTTTTAGCAGATTCGAAGTTTACGGTTTGAGGCGAAGTAGAGAAAAAAGCTGGATCCAAGATGATGCAGGTGTCTCCTGCAGGATTTAGCCAGGCCTGTTGTGCCAGTTTACAAGGTCAGAATTTTGCACGTACGGGCCAGTGCCAGATTTTTGCCTATTTAACAGTGTCTTTGGCAAGCGTTGAAAAACGCTACCAAGCGATACTACCAAGCCAGAACAAGAGTCTCCTGATATTTTCTGGGAATCACAACGGATCACGTTCGCTCTTCATACGCAGCGCACAAGGTAGGGCCCGGCCCGATCTTTTTCCCGAAACCCGGTTAATTGCGGCCGCGGGAGCGGCGGGGCAGGGCCGGGAGCGCGGCGCTGCCGCTCCCCGCTCCGCAGGCAGCGACATTCCCGGGATGCGCCCGCGCGCGGAGCCGCTCCCTGCGCGCCCCCTCCGCTGCCACGCGGGGAGGCGAAACTCGCGACCCGCCGGAGGCTCCGTGTGCCACATCCAGGTTTTGCCGAGTCCTGGCTCCGGGACGCTCCGATTTTTTGCTGTTATGCTTAGTAGGGCTTTTTTTCGTGTTTTTTGGTTTTGTTTTTTTTTTTTTCTTTTAATGTCTGCAGTGGGAGCCGCCAACCCTGGCGGGGCGGTGGGACTGGAGGACCGCGGCTTCAGCGGGACCCCGGCGGGCTCCGCC